>SNQJ01S0030936.1:35543-47265 GCA_010110895.2 Picea sitchensis
CTAGGGGATATATATATTAGAATATTACAATGTAAAAGTAATGCCATATTACAATGTAATATGGCATTACCATATTACATTGTAATATGGCATACCATATTAAAATGTAATATGGTAATACCATATTACAATGTAATATGGTATTACCATATTACATTTTAATATGGCATTACCATATTACATTGTAATATGGCATACCATATTAAAATGTAATATGGTAATACCATATTACAATGTAATATGGTAATACCATATTTCATGTAAAAAAAAAATTTAAAACCCTACAGTAATCGTCGCAATATCAACGGACTTTCGTCGGAATATTTTTACCATAACCGTTGCTATAGAGACGAATTTGCGTCGCACTGTTCCACGAAGTTTCGTTGCATATACAAAAATTCCGTCGTAAATATGGTTTTGAGAAAGAGCACTCGTCGATATTACCATGAAATTTTGTCGCAAGTTGCAACAAAATTTCGTCGCACATTCAGCAGCTGCATCACAAGTTATTGGCTTGGCACATTTCTTCATTGGTATTGCGACGAAATTGCATCGTAATTGCGACGATGAAGAAGGTTAACCAATATTGAAGTTGATGACATGTGGCTAGCTAGTTTCGTCGATGTTTCCACGCACACTTGGATCGTGGATATAGCGACGAAATTATTATGACGAAAAAAAAACTCGGCGTTCGTGGAAATTGCGATGGATAAGTGTGGCAATATCAACGAACAACTGTTGCAAATTTGGTCATATGTACTAGTGATAACTTCTTAGGATCCATCTTATATAGTTGTGAAAGTTGTTCTCACCTTTTATTGATATAGTACATTTTTTTCCTTTTAATTAGGGATTTGCATGTATTGATCTTATCAATTTTTAAGGACTCATTAGAAGCATCCCTAAAGGATTTCCTAGAAATTTTACATTCTTTATCATACCAAGGGTTGGTCTTTCTATTATTATTTTTATAGTACACCTCGAAAGAGAACTTGTTAATAGAAGTGTAAAGGGTAGTTGTAAAATTATGATAGAGTTCTTCAATGTTGTCCTTATAATTTAGGAGATTTAATTTACTATTTAAATCCTTTAATAAAATGTCAACTTTACTTTTGTCAAAGTGAAAATTCCTTTGATTATAAAAATTATCTTCAATGGCACTCTTATGCATGGAAAAGTTTAGAGTTGGGGTTAAAGGTTTATGATCATAGTCAGGCTCATGGTCATTTAAAAGGTCAAAAGTTGATATTTGGTTGGAAACAAGGATATCAGATATCACATAATCTACAACACTACTACCTATCCCATGAATATAAGTCATCTGGTTGGAGTTTGACCACTTCATTACTCCATTGCAAATTATTAGGTCTTGAGCGCTGCAGATTTTGACCAACTCAGTATCAAACAAATTCTCAATTAGGTCTTCAGAGCTTCTTTTGTAGGTATTAGATAAAACAAGGTCCTCATCTAGCCATAAAGGATTATGGTTGGAATCAGTACTTAAAAGCGTATCTTGTTTAGTTGTAGTCCTAGCATTAAAATCTATTAGCAAGAGGATATTACCTTCATTTTTCAAACTATAAATATCTTGTTCTAAATTATTATAGGGACAATTGTTATCTAGATTTGTTTTCTTATAAAAAGTAGAATTAATAGGTGAAAAATAAAAAAATTCTATATACATCTTCTTAGCATTGGTGTCTGAAATTTCTATCCAAATGTACTGATTGAGAGGGTCAATATTATGAAGTTGAATTTGAGGAGAAATGGTCTTTCTAATATAACAAGCTATGCTTCCTATCCCTTTACGGTGGAATTTTTTGTTCCATGCAGACCACAAGAGAAATCCTTCTATGTTAGGGACCTTAGACTCCTCATGCTCCCAAGTTTCAACTAGACAGATAATATCAATATCACTTGGGATCCAACTTATCATAGGACCTTTACGCCATGGAAAGCCATGACAGTTCCAAAAAAGGATCCTGAGTGTCCCAAATTCCTATTTATTATTATCCTTGTGGTCTCTATCCCTAACAATAGCTTTTTGATTTCTAATTATTGTTCATTTTCCTTCTTTCTTAGCTTCTTTTACCTTTTGAACTTCCTTCCTTAATTCAGCTTAGCCTTCGGGAGTGAGGTCTTCATTTATAAATATTCCTGACTCTTTTAAGCTCGAATATTTACTAAGTATGCTATATTTATGGTCATTACAACTTACTTTGACACAGATCAACCTATATTTGTGATCAATTATTTTTCCTAGCCTCTTTGCTTCTATGAGGCAAGTTGTATCAATTTGTGATTTATTATTTAATTATTCTTTTACTATTGCTAGTGCATCCTCCTCTTGTTGTTCTTTTATACCAAAAATTATGAGGTTCAAGGCTCTTTTGTTACGCTCATGGTCTAGTTCAATTAGCTTATTCATTTCCTATTTGATGGGTTTGATATCCAATTTGTTTTCCATATTATTGAGGGTCAAATTGTTGGTTTTTTTTCTTCTAGCTCTTTAATCCTATCTCTCAAGTTGTGATTTTCTTCAACCCCTCCTTCTTGGGTTGATTGTTTATGTTTTTCCATTTCTTGAATCCTATCCCTCATTGTCTGCAATTCACTCTTGAACCCTAAGAATCTATCCTCTATTTGAGTTTGAATGGTATCTTTAATTTTTTTATCAATCATTGCCTCTAGCTCTATTTGGAGTTTTACATCTCTTTCTTCACTCTTTTTTTCTAATGATTCTAACTCTATTTGGATTTTGGCATCTCTTTCTTCTCTCCTTTTTTCTATTGATTCCATATAATAGTAAAGGATCTCTAGGGTGATTTTGGGGGGCCTACCCCTATTAGGATGAGTTTTTGGAATAGGTGGTGGAGTGCTCATATTGAAAAGAAGAGAAAAAAAATGTAACAATTATTATTTTGGATTGACTTTAAAAATGGAAAATAATTTCTTTTTAATTGATAATAATGATATTAATTATTATCTCTCAAATCAACTTTTACTTATGAAACTTAAAATAAAAAATAAATAAAAAATATTTAAATCTCTTTACTTAATAGATTATAAATATATTTTAAATTAAAAGTGAATCAAAACAACAAAGAAGTATTATTCCCATTCAAAACCACAAAGATATAATTTCAAAACGACAGAGAAGTATTATTCTCATTCAAAACTGTAGAGAAGTATGTATATATATATATAAAATGAAGTAAAAATTAGTCAAACTAGTTGAAAAAGATTATAATTTTATTTATATATATTAAAATTAAACATATATTTAAGTTTTGAGGGTTAGTTTAGGTGGTCATAACTTATAATTTAGATCTAAGATCTTTTATCTTTTTCCAACCAATAGTTTACCATTACCTTTCATTGATCATGGGGAAGTAATTAATTTTTTTTACATGGGGTTTCCTTGGAATGTGTTTGTAGGGGCGGGGGGGGTTAAGGTACACTAAGACCAAATTTAGTCTATCAACTAAGAAATGTAAGAGATTACTTGGATTTCCTTAGATTGTTTTTTAGATGCTCAAAAAACATTAGGAGAAGCGTTCAAAGATCACTATAATTTCAATAACTTAGAAGGATAGGAAGGTTGGTATTGTGACAGATATTTTGAAATTGAGATCTAATTTGGGTATAAGGAGGGAATTCTAGGAGAACATGTTTTTCATATTCAATCCTCTTGGTGTCACAAAGGTGACAGTTTCTTTCATGACATGGTGTTTTTAGAATTGTTCAATGCCCAATTTCACTATGCAACTCATGAAAACCATTTTTTATTTTAACAATATTAATTGTCTTATTTACACTAGTCTAAATGAAGAGATGTTTTTGATCTTCAAGATTAGGATTAACCACCTCCTTATAATATCTTAATTTCTTTTATCCTATAATTCTCTATCACACCATAAATTGACTTTAATAATATATTACATTTTTAAATACAAAATTGCTAAACTTCTTCCTCTAAAAAAATTACCTTTCCCTGTCCTTTTCATTATCATACCTAGAGTCCTCAAAACCTTTAATTACAACTCCATAATTTCAAAAATAAACTTAAAAAATATTTTATAATATTCAATAAATTAATAATAGCTACCATTATCCATTAACTTCTCCCTCCTTAAAATTTCACCTACCCACTGTTATAGTTACAACTCCAAAATTTCAAAAATAAACTTAAACAAATCTCTTATAATATTCGATAAATTAATAATAGATACCATTATCCATTAACTTATTCCTCCATAAAATTTCACCTTCCCACTGTTGTAGGACATACAGTGATCACAACCCTTAATTACATCTCCAAAATTTCAAAAATAAACTTCAATTTATTTTTTTTAAAGTGTTTTCCCATAAATTAATATTGAACGAATGCAAAAGGTTGTCTAAGTCTTGCACAAAACACAATGTCTTAGAATTAGGATGAGTAAGGTCAAGTCTATATCTATTCAGGGCCAAATCTATTTTCCATGCAATTTCTTTTTTTAATATAAAATTAGTCTTTTCATCATATTACATAGTTAGAATAATGGAGAATTAGTCGCGGTTTAACCGCTTACAACCGTTCTAAACTGATTCTTGTTATATATATATTTTTATTTCTCATTGATGAATTTGGAATAAAAACTCAGTTTTTCTTCCCCCGTCTCGGTCATGTTATGATCCAGTTTTCTTACTTGGTATCAGAGCCCGAGGGAGGAGAGAGGCGCATGACTGTGTGACTACGATTCACTCCTTTGAAGGCTGCATGGAGAGGCGCATGACAGAGGCATATAGTTGTTGTGTAGAGAGGCACATGAATTGAGTATGTTTCCTAGGTTAGATTATTGTTTGCTATGGTGGATCGTTGTGTGGGGTACCTTGGAGATCACTTGTTGGCCCTTGACCAAGTTTTGAGGAACACTTGGTCATATTTGACCATTTTTGGGACTTCGACAGCCTATCAAAGATGGATTTCCAGGCGAAGCAGAGATCACGGGATCTCGGTCCACTTTTGGGCCCCCTTTTAGGGTTTTGGGTTAATTTAATGGGAAAGGGATGTCAGCCCGTGGGTTTACCCACGTTTAGGCCCACTTTTGTAATGTATAAATAGAAGGATAGGCAATATAAGAAGTAGTAGATATGATTTCTTAGTGAAATTGGTAGTGCATCTATGTGATGTCGAATAAGTGCTCTGTGTGAACTGTGTAAGGCTTGCAAGGATAAGTGCAAGTTACTGTGTGGTTGATATAGAAAGATAAGTGTTGTAACGCAAGGAAGAAGGATCTAGTGAGCTGCGCAAATCTTTTTTCCTATCTGAAGAAGAGTTTTGAAGGCTTTGTGCTTGTAACGGCTTGAAGATGATAATAAAGAACAAGATCTTATGGACATAGTCCTAGGGGGGGTGAACCACGTACATGTTGTGTTGCCCTTCTTTTTGCGATGTATCGATGTGTTTCTATGTGATGAATGTTAGATAGATTTGATGTTTCTTTGTGCCTAATCATGTGAATGAATGCTAGATCTGACCTATGTGGATGTCCTTAGTGCTTGAATCTTCTATATCTAACGTGTTCCTTTTATGTTAAGTGTTATTAGAGGATGGATCTGGTTGCATATTGCGATACTCTGTAATTAGGGTACATCTGCATTGTTACTAACAACTGAATATTGATGAAGATTAATTGCTAAGTGCTCTGATAAGTGTTAGAATCATAGATCTATGTCCTAGCTAAGGTTGCAAACATCTGAGTCCTGCAACCACCCCTGCCTCTACCTCGGGTGAGACTTCATCTGCTTCACATGTGTTGCCAAAAGGGCCAATATTTAGGGTTTTGTTGGTGTGTTGTTGTAACATTGAAACCTGGGTCTGCCCTTATGCCAACAAATGGTTTCATTGTCGGGACTTGAAACTGTGATTGTTGGGAACTGAGAAAGAAGAATCTTTGTGTAAAGATTCGTCCTGAAACTTTGGAAGCTCTGTGCTAAAGAAGGAAGGATAGATCTGAAGAAAAGAAGTCAGATATGACTGCTTTGTGCTCTAAGAAAGGTTAAAGTGGAAGTTTCTGAAGAAAAGAGGTCAGATCTATAGAAAGAGGTAAGATATGTAATCTTTGTGCTTTGATAGAGGTAAGAAAAACTAAAAGTTTTTAGATCTGGAAGCTTTATGCTCTATAAAAGTAAGATAAGTGAATTTTTGTTTTCTAAAATACGGATCTAGGTATGCTTGATAGAGTTTGTCCTAGATTGAAAACTAGGGCAATGTTAGATGAAAGAAGGTTTGATATGAATAGATCTGGTAAGAATAATGATAAATATGTTATACCTATGCATAGAAAGAATGTTTGGTCTAACCAATGAATACAAGATCCTAGAAAGTTTTTTTTGCGGGCTAGCTACCATGATCCTAGTGTGCAGTACATAAGAGGTTGGGGATCATTTACAAGAAAGAGAGGATTAACCCTATGTTACAGTTGTAGAAAACCAGGCCATCTAGCTAAGGAATGCCCAGATGGAAGACCTAGTTGTCTTTGTTGCAAAGCTTTGGACCATGAAGTGTTGGATTTCCCTAGAATGATTTCTAAGCTTGAAAGAATGAATCTAAATGAAGAAAACCCTAAGAAAGCTCTAGAAATAGTCGAATATCAGAAAGAATCCAAGAAAGTATTACTACATATGAAAGAGACCCTGAATGAATACCGACATTTTAGTTTATCAGAGATATTTAAAGAAAAATAATGCATCAAAGTAAGAATAAGAGATTTCAACATTGATTGTGTTCTTGATGAAGAAACACCTGTGATCATCATGCCAGAGAGAACTTGGGAAGCTATAGGAAGACCTGCTATGATCCCTTTACTAAGAGGAATAGGACTCTTTAGAGGAAAGTTGGTGACCCTATGTGGAAAGCTCACTCAGATATCTATGAATGCTAATGGAACTTCGACAGAATAAGATTTCGAGATTATCAATTTTATTGAGGACAACACCCCATTTACTATGTTACTTGGAAAACCTTGGATTAAGAGAGATCAAGCCAGAAAGAAAGAAAAAGAAAAAGTTTTAGAAAAGCAGAGACAAGAGTTAACATATTTCATGACCAGAAGGATTGCGCAGTTGATTGAAGAACATGAGAACAAATCAAAGCCACTTATCGTTAGAGGCCCAGATGTTGAAGCTGAAAGAATTTCAGAAGGCTCACAGAAGACTGAAGCACATGTCCCAGAAAAAGAAGAATTATTACCCCTGGGTCTTAGGAGAGAATCGCAGCAATGCGAAGTACCTATGTTCAAGGAAAATAAGAATCAAAATGGGAAGAGAATCCCCGAGACAAATCTCACTAGAAAAAATGCTAGGAAATTAAGTAAAAGGAGAGCTAAGATCTACAGACTACAAAATACTTCAGAGGGAACCTCACAGAATGGGAAACTTGTAGAAATTGAACTTCGTCGAGATATCAGACCAAAGACATAGGCCACTTCACCGAGGAAAATTAATACAGTCGTTGGAAGATGATATAAATGTTCGACTGCCACTCCAAACAGGTCGAAAAGAATTGATGGTTCACCATTAGACCATCAGACCGCACCATAACAGACAGAACATGAGTTAATGGCTCCTCATACCCGTTGCAAGTAGACCGTTGCTAAATTTATTACTTAGTCCGCTGCGCCATGCACCGAGAATAACTTTTGCTAACTAAGAACTTGACCCACAACCTAAGATTATTTTTCACTATGATCATCACCTTGTTCCCATACCCACCACTGCATTTTCTAAATCCAGTTCACACCCGATCTAATTGACCTCGATCTTGTATGTCGGATGAGCTCAGCGCAGTAGAGAAATCAGTCGAAGAAGTTCTGGTTGACTTAATGACTGAGAAAGTCATGTCAGAAAGAAGGATGTCTATAGGTGTGCAAGCATCATCATCAGGAGGTGGTTTCCAAGATTCTCCCTCAACTACTCATGGAGAAGGACCTTCCTGAACCATGACAGAGATAAGAACAAAGCATAGAGACGACATTGAAAACACCAAGCTTATTCCATGCATTCTGCTGACTTACATACCACCTCTGAGTGGTGGGATTAACCATGATAATGTACCCAGAGACTTCAAGTATACTTTGATCACCGTGTACCTTCCGAAAGGGGTGCGCGCAGTTTGAGTCGATCAAGACAAGCTCGCAGCGTTGAAGTTTAGTGACTTCAACCTCGGCGATAGGAAAGTCTACAATATGCTTTCCCCACATAAGTATCTAACGAAGATGAAGGGAAAAAACTCAAATATCGTCCCATAGTCTTGGACCCAGAACCTCGCGTAGTCTACATTGTTGAATGTTATGAAGATCCCGCACTTTGGCAAACACTAGGAGGTGAATGTGTGCGTAAAGTTTCTTCTATCTTTCTATCACGGAGGATATCTATGGCTAAACCAATGCATCACTGTGGATCTGACCTTGATCAATCGAATCATAGGGCTTATCATGCAAGGCCCTAACCCACAGGAGTTCTACCCTGGCAAGACCTCCGACTAAGCATTAGCGCAGAGAATTAAGGAAACCTATGGCGATGTCGAGAAGGGCACGTGAGGCTACAAGGTATCCTCTATCCAGATTGGTGTAGTGCACCTTTCCTGTCATCTAATCGTGGGCAATTTAGTTCATAAGAATAGACCAACTCAAGTGACTGGATTCATGGTCGACCTCGCAGGGAAGTGTGCAGAGGGATTACATATGAACTAGGCGCAGTACCTTGTCAACCAATTAGAGATTGATTGCAGAGAAACACAAGACCAAGGGTACGAATTCCACTTTAGTTGGATTCTCATACTGATCTCTTTCATTGCTTGGGAGCTACCACAAGGCACCACTTTCCCAGATATAGAACCCTTCAAACCACTGGCTACGAAGTTCGGTACGATGTGGTATTCCAACAACATGAGCAAATAGTGGCAGTGCAATGTCGTCTTCCATGCCTACTATAACCAGTTGAAGATCGCAGTCTAGTCTACACTGCGCATCACCCCAAACAAACTTTACAGGTTTATACCCTTGATGAAGTTCAGTGTAGACCGCGACTTCACCTACATTACAGTGTGCATTGATGAGCATAAACAACAACTCTAGTCATATTACAAATTGACAGAAGATGACTTGGAGGAGATTACCAAGGAATGGTCGGTAGACCTCCTTGTTCCAGTGGACCCCGTAGAAATATCCAATGTGGATAGCCCTAAAACTATGTCGGACACACCTGGACCAAGTAAAACGAAGAAAAATGATGAAGTGCATGATGTCCATAGCACATCGGTGGAGACATATTTGACCTCACCTGAGCACGGAGATGATGGTGGAGAACTAGGTGGCACAGAAGTTGAGAAAAACAAAGGCGAAGTTACTCCACCTAGAGACGAAGAGGATCCAACTAAGAAAAGGAAGGTTACCCTACCAAATCCTTCATCCCGAAAGAAATCCAGAGCCAGTAGGGCTACATTTAAGACTACCCTCACCTCAAACAACTTTGACTTCATAGTAGCTGTGTTGAATGATGCTTCATTGGATATCGCGGAAAATCAAGAAGTGAAGCAGGAGGAGGTATTCAGCCGAATCAAGGGTGCAATTAGAGAAGTGCAATATGCACTACAATCCAGCCATGCAATTTTTATTGCACCCTCGATAAGTGGAATAGAAGAACCAGGAGATGAGCCAGCCCAACTACACCAGATCACCAATAAAGTTGAAGCTTTCCTTCAACAAGCTCAGGAAGAGACAACGCAAGCTACCCAATCTTTGGCACAGGCACAGAAAGATATGCTATAACAACGTAGTAATGTAGAACAAGAAAAAATAGCTCTTCAAGAAAAGTGGGAGGAAGAGAAAGAAACGCTATAGCAAGACAGGGAACAGTTGCTCACAAAGAAACTCAAAGTATAGGAACAACTTCACAGAACACTTCGCTCTATGACAATCATCGAAGTCAAGATAGAAGAATGAGTTCCACAGTAGGTGGCACAACTGGAAGGAGTGATCCAACAACTTCAGCAGTGCATCGTAGACCTGGAACTTCACATTGTGCCTGAGACACCTCACGAAATAAGAGATCTAAGAGAGGCCACTGCCTGAAGCATAGTTGACTGACTAAAATCCTTTGCCTTGGAATACAAGCAGTTGAGCTATAGAAGTGCCCATACATATGAAAGCCTCATGGAAAATCTAGAATTGCAGGCGTTAGAGTCGCAGCTCCAACACGCATAGCAACAGACAGACATGTTACAAGCACAATTAAAGGCCTTGTCACCAATTGAGAGAATTAAGAGGTTTCCAGAGAAACGCACGACCTAGCAGCAAGTACGCACACTCCAGAGTAAAGTAATGGAAGTCTTTCAATGACTTCAACCAGTGCAAGAAAAGGCATGCCAATTATTCACTGAACTTGAAAGCCAAGGAGTAGAACTTGAATAGTTTGTGAGTACAACAGAACAACGCCTCGAAGGATCAGTGAATGATGCACTTATTTAGGAGTTCACTGAAGCAATAGCACTGCAGCAGATCGAAGAAGCTCAAGCCAAGCATGAGGTGTTCAAAGAGGAATTTCTCAGACCAGAGTGACTCGGGATGAGTCACAGGTGAGTGTTGGGGGCCTGTTGGCCCTTGACCAAGTTTTGAGGAACACTTGGTCATATTTGACCATTTTTGGGACTTTGACAGCCTGTCAAGGATGGAGCACTAGGAAAAGCAGAGATCACGGGATCTCATTCCACTTTTGGGCCCCCTTTTAGGGTTTTAGGTTAATGTAATGGGAAAGGGATGTCGGCCTGTGGGTTTACCCACGTTTAGGCCCACTTTTTTAATGTATAAATAGAAGGATATGCAATATAAGAAGTAGTAGATATGATTTCTTAGTTCAATTGGCAGTGCATCTATGTGATATCGAATAATTTCTCTATGTGAACTGTGTAAGGCTTGCAAGGCTAAGTGAAAGTTATTGTGTGGTTGATATAGAAAGCTAAGTGTTGTAATGCAAGGAAGAAGGATCTAGTGAGCTGTGTAGATCTTTTGTCCTATGCGAAGAAGGGTTTTAGAGGCTTTGTTCTTGTAATGGCTTGAAGACGATAATAAAGAAGAAGATCTTGTGGACGTAGCCCCAGGGGGGTGAACCACGTACATGTTGTGTTGCCCTGCTTTGTGTGATGTATTGATATGTTTCTATGTGATGAATGTTAGATAGATTTGATGTTTCTTTGTGCCTAATCATGTGAATGAATGTTAGATCTGACCTATGTAGATGTGCTTAGTGCTTGAATCTGCTAGATATAATGTGTTCCTTTTATGTTAAGTGTTATTAGAGGATGGATCTGGTTGCATATTGCGATATTTTGTAATTAGGGTACGTTTGCATTGTTACTAAGAACTGAATATTAATTAAGATTAACTGTTAAGTGCTCTGATAAGTGTTAGAATCATATATCTGTTTCCCAGCTAAGGTTGCATATATCTGAGTCCTGCAACCACCCCTGCCTCTACCTTGGGTGAGACTTCATGTGCTTCGCAGGTGTTGCCGAAAGGGTCGGTAGTTAGGGTTTTTTTGGTGCATTGTTGTAGCATTGAACCCTAGGTCTGCCCCTATGCCAACATCACTACTGGAGGAGATCTATTGTCACAGGGGTAGACCCAAGTTTCAACACTACAACAATGCGCCAACAAAACCCTAACTACCGACCCTTTCG
>SNQJ01S0030936.1:69465-80398 GCA_010110895.2 Picea sitchensis
TAGCCAATTGAAAAGATCTTCACGACAGGTCCATCCACCTAAAAAATATAAATATTATGCCCCAATGAGTAATATTTCAAATGTCATAGAACCCATGAGTTTTAATGAAGCTAATGAACATGAAGAGTGGAGAGAAGCAATGGAGGAATAATATGACTTTATAATGAAAAACAAAACTTGGGAATTGACTGAATTTCCTAAAGATAAAAATCCCATAGGTTGTAAATGGATATACAAACCTAAATTCAAAGAAGATGGTAGTATAGATAAATATAAAGCTAGATTGGTGGAAAAAGGGTATTCACAGAAAGACGACATTGATTATGCAGAAACATTTGCACCAGTAGCTAAATTAAACACTATAAGAATGTTGATTGCACTAGCTACAAAACACCATTGGAAGCTTCACGAATTAGATGCAAATTATGCTTTCCTGAATGGTGAGTTAAAGGAGGAGGTTTACCTTACTCAACTAGAGGGGTTTGTGAAAAGTGGTCAGGAACATTTAGTATGTAAATTAAAAAAAGCATTATATGGACTGAAATAGGCACCTAGGTCATGGTATGCGAAGAAAGATTCATTCTTTCTTCAACAGGGTTTTATGAGGAGAAAAAGTGATCCAAATATGTAGACCAAGTTTGATGAAAAGGGGCACATTGTATTGATTTCCTTATATGTTGATGATTTAATTATTACAGGAAATTTAGAAAAAATGATTGGTGGAATTAAGAAGCAAATGTCATAGGTATTTGAAATGAAAGATCTCAGTGAGTTACATTACTATCTCAATCTTGAAGTTTGGAGAAATGTTGGTCAAACCTTTGTGTCTCAAGGTAAATATGTCAGAGAAGTACTTAAGAGGTTTAAAATGGATCAGTGTAAAGTTTCTTATGCTCCAATGCAACAGAACACAAAACTTTACTGTGATGATGGTTCGAAGGAGGTAAATGATACAGTTTATAGACAGATGGTGGGAAGCCTGAACTATCTCACTACAACCAGACCTGACATAGCATACTCTGTTAGTGTGTTAAGTCAGTTCATAGCTAAACCTCTAGAAATCCATTGGAATGCAGCGAAAGGGGTATTCAGGTATCTCAAAGGCACACTTGATTATGGTATTAAGTATACTGATTCATTTAATGTTGAGCTGACAGGTTACTCAGATTCAAATTGGGCTGGCAATCCGGATGATCGAAGATCTACTATAGGTTATGATTTTGGCATTGGATCCAGGATTGTTTCATGGAGCAGTAAGAAGCAACCTATTGTATCTTTGTCATCCACCGAAGCAGAATATAAAATGGTGTGTGCAACAACTTGTGAAGTTGTTTGGTTGAGAAGACTACTTCAAGATGTTGGAGAAGAACAAAAGAAAGCTACGATAATCAAATGTGATAACCAGAGCTCAATCAAGTTGGCAAATAATCCAGTTTATCATTCAAGGACAAAGCATGTGGATACTCAGTTCCATTTTGTTCGAGAAAAGATGCAGTCTAATGACATTTCTTTAATGTATTGTAATACTAGTGAAAATGCTGTTGATATTTTCACTAAGCCTCTTGGGAAGATCAAATTTGAACTGTTTAGAGAGATGTTAGGTGTGGATGTAAATCCTTTCTCCATTAAATGGGAGAGTTGGAATAATGGAGAGTTAGTCGCGGTTTAGCCGCTTACAACCGTTCTGAACCGATTCTTGTTATATATATATTTGTATTTCTCGTTGATGAATATGGAATAAAAACTCATCTTTGCTTCCCCCGTCTCAGTCATGTTATGAGTCGGTTTTCTTACTTACATTTTATTTGTGCATTGATGTGAGAGGCCTTCTTAAACATTTTGATATGGGTCCAGGGTTAAATCATGTTTACATGTTTGTTGGTGTTTTGTCATAAAAATAAATTAAGAAACAGCTTAATCAATTTTTCTAATTTAGAAAAGAAAACTTTGTTAAGAATCATAGTTTCACTTCATTGATCATAATTTTAATTATAAAATTTAAATAATTTATTTTAAAATAATTTATATTAATGAAATTTCAAAAAATATATAAAATAATGTGAAAAAATGAATTTATAAAAAATATTGAATTTATCCACTTATTATTATTTTGTCTTCTCTTGTGATCCGTCTTTTGACTTATCCCATCATAAGTGAGCTACCACAACACTCAATTCACCTTAAACACAAATCAATGAAAATGACATCATTTGTCTTCTTACATTGGACCCATGACTCATTACCTCCATGGCTGAAAATGACATCATTTGTCTTCTTATAGTGGACCCATGACTCATTACTCCATGGTTGATTTATTCTTCTATTATATTAAGGTCAATATGCATCTCAATCAGGTCGTTTTTAAAAAAATTGGTGGCATCTCTCAACAACCTATGGGATATAATGATACAAGTGGCAAGTCTAGTTATTATGAAATATGTTATCATGTTGAAGACAACATGCATCTCCATGTTAAAACAGTTTAATAACATTTATAAATAATATTAATTCAGAATTGATGTGATATAATTATATAGTGGTCACCATGAACCTCTATAACATCGACAAGAAATTAAACCATGACGTGGATTTGAGATATGCTAAAGGAAAATGTTTCTATATACATATTTATTATAACATACAAATCGAATCAATCCATTTTCTTAATAGAGCACCGTATTTCACGGAAAGAAATACATGATCCTCATTCAACGAAGCGACACTAATTGAACAAACGGCAGCACTCACTTCACCCCATGTGGAAGAAACGAGATAGTTTTACTTGAGTTTCTATCGCCACCAACTTTGACTTCACCGCACAATTATTCAATGTGATTCAGTGTGTATAGTTAGATGGCAATCAGTAATGTATATATACATGACGTGGCATCATATGAATGATGAATAGTTGCAAGTGTTCAATGGTTTATATATTATTAGAACATTAGGAATGAGATGTGATTTGCAATGACGTGTTCTCAGTTCAGTGCACTTAGAGATCGATGCAATGACGTGTTGTGTTTGAGCACTTAGAGATCGATGCAATGACGTGTTGTGTTTGAGTGAATAGTAGTGTAAGGTCAAGGCCATTGCAAATGGATTAGCCTTGTCTTGTAATCGTACATACAAAAGAATATTTTAAATTTTAATTTCATAAAGTTAGAATAATATCACCATGATAGCATTGATATAAGCTATGTTGTGAATACATTTGGTGGTGAATGATGATGATGATGGATTAATTCACTAAGACCCAATTGGTCTATCGTAATCTTTAAGAGGGTAAGGATTACTTGTGATTCTTTGATTTTTGTTTTTTGTTCTAAAAGCATTAAGAGAATCTTCCAAGATCACCATACTTTTGTTGGAGTTAAGAGGTTAGGAAGGTTGGTAGTGTGATCAATATTTTGAAAATGAGATCTAATATGGGTATAATAACAATCTAAGAGAAAGTGTTTTCATCTTCATCCTTCTTAGTGTCACAAAGGTACACATTCTTTCATCCCATGCATGCTTTAGGAATTGACCAACTTCACCTATGGAGCCTGTGAGAATTTGCTCCTTATCTTAGCAATGCTTTATTTTTTTTATTTACACTTGGCAAAACAGATAGATAATTTTGATCTCTAGATTAGGGTTGATTACATCTTTATAATACATTAATTTTCTTTTTTCCTAACTCTTTATCACACCACATTTTTCCTTTAAATTTTGATTTGACGTATTTTTTAGTAGCTGCAAAATGGTTTCTTCCATTATTCCCCAATAGTTTAGCTAAGATTAAGTGTCTTTATGCCATCCCCACTTGAGCTCCATGGTGGTTATGACTTGATTTGGAAGCAATTTTAGGTAGCCTCTTGTCTCCATGTTGTTTAACTTGTTCTTATACATTAGGTATCTTAGGTCATAGCCATGCTCTCAATAGGGAGAGACTAGTTTCTAATGAGGAGGATGGGATAGGGCGATTTCCTTTTAATTTTGAGATTATAGGTTATAAAATTCTTTGCATTTGCTCTATTTTTCTCCAAGATTCAATGCAGGAGATCACACCATACTTCACATCCATAAAGAATAACAAAAATAAGAGTCTCAAAGAGGAGTTTCTTCTATCCCAACTCCAAAGTTCACCGATTTACAATTGTTTTCAAGCCCATACAAGCTTTCCATCCCCAATAATCCTTTTCTCAATGCTATAATTCCACTAAGCTTGTGGTGAATATCAATTCCTTATTATTTGTAGGAAATTCCACTTCCTCCAAGTTGTTGTTGCTCATATACAAAGGTATCATAAGGATCTTATTGGATTTAATAATCATGACCTTTAGTCTTATCAAGATAACAGTATTATCAATCATACCCATATTGGAGCAAAAATCTTTGAGGATTCTTAGTTGGTTTTCAAGATCATGGGGACTCCTTGCCATAAGAACGATATCATCGGCATAAAGAAGAAGATTGATGACTATACCAGTGAGTGTGGGGCCGACACAACCTGCTTTTTCCAAACATTCTTCTAATTTATCAATGTATATGCCAAAAAGGGTAGAGGACAAGGGACAACCTTGTTTGACTCTGATATTGCAGTTAATCTCTTTTGACCAGCCCTCAGTGTTTTTAAACTTAGCAATAACATTCTCATACATCCTTATTGCAGTAGCCCTCAACTCGAGAGGCACTTTTATCTCTTCCAACCTATTCCAAAGGCTTTTCCTAGGAACCATGTCAAAAGCTTTCCTAAAGTCAACAAAACAACAAAAAGATTGGTTTTAGTATTGCGGAACTCCTCCGCAATGATCCTAAAGGTAACAAGATGGTCCATAGTTGAATGATATCTCCTAAACCCGGCCTGGCCTTTATCTCTTTAACCGTAACTAATATTATCGGTAAGGTGGTGAATATTATTTTCTGTGATGTTCATGAATATTTATCTTTGGGTCTATGGTGAATTTAGTTTGCGGTAAATCTAATCTACAATAACTCTGTTAATGATTATTCAAACCCAAACCCTTCGGTGAATCAGGTGCACAAATTTCTTATTTATTTATTTTTCTTTTCAATATAAGTAATTCATCGTTGATACCTAAATCTAATAGAGGAAGGCCCGACAAAGTAAAACTAGATTAGTCTGCGTGAATCTATAGAATCAATAGAAAAATGTTTGCATGAATCTATATAATCAATAGAAAAACATAGAGAAGAGAGAGAAACCAAACTTCAAAGTGAATTAATAGCAATGCTTCGAAGTGAGTTACTATAAATGCTTGATAATAAATTTAGATCATTTGAAGATAATATTCATAGAGAGATGGACAATAAACTATTAGGGTTTGAGTCTCAACTACACAAAATGGAGGATAGATTACAAGAAATAGAAAAAAACTACCAAGAACAAAAACAATCAAAGAAGGAAGAAGAGGTGGATGAAAATAGCAATCTTAAGGAAAAAATTAAAGAGTTGGAAGATAAGTTAATTAACAATTTAGCCCTAAATAGTGTGGAACATAAATTGAATATCAAATCTATCAAAGAGGAAATGAATAAGCTCATAGAGTTAGAGCGTAACAAAAGAGCATTGAAACTTGGAATTTTGGTATAAAAGAACAGAAAGATGAGGACACCTTAGCAATAGTCGAGGAATTAAAAAATGAATCACAAATTGAAACAATTGGCCTTATAGAAGCAAAAAATTCGGGAAAAACAATTGAACATAAAGATAGGTTGATTCGGGTTATGGTAAACTCTAATTCCCATTAATATGACATACTTAGTCAAACTCTGAGCTTAAAAGAATCTGGAATATTTATAAATGAAGACCTCATTATGAAAGATGATGCTAAATTAAGGAAGGAGGTTCAAAAGGTGAAGGAAGCTAGAAAGGAAGGAAAATAGACAATAATTAGGAATCAAAAAGTTGTTATATGGGATAGAGACCAAAAGGACAACAATAAATAGCGATTTGGGACACTATAAATCCTCTTTTGGAACTGTCATGGGTTTCCATGGAGTAAAGGGCCTATACTAAGTTGGATATCGAGTGACATTGACATTATTCTCTTGGTTTAAACTTGGGATCATGAAGAATGTAAGGTCCGTAATATCAAATGATTTGTTTTGTGGTCCACATGGAACAAGAAATACTCTCGTAGAGGGATTGGAGGCATAGCACGTTACATAAAAACAAACATCTCTCCTCACATTCGGCTTCATAAGAAATATCCTCTCAATCAGTACATATGGATAGAGATATATGATAATAATGCTAAGAATATTTATATAGAAATATGTTATTTTGCACCTATTAACTATACTTTTTATACAAAAAACAATCTAGATAAGAATTGTCCCTACAAAAGCTTAGAGAAAGATATCTACAATATGAAAAATGAAGGTAGTATGGACTCGTGTTATGAGACGTTAATGCTAGAAATGAAACCAATCAAGCAATTATTTTAAGTAATGAATCCAACCCTAGCCCTCTTTGGTTAGATGAGGACCTTGTCTTAGCTAACAGTTACAAAATAAACTATGAAAACCTCATCAAGAATTTGTTTGGTACTGATTTAATCAAGCTTTGTAGTTCTCAAGATTTAATAATTTGCAATGGTATAAAGAAGTGGCTAAATTCTAACAGGATGACTTGTATCCATGGGTTGGGTAACAGTGTTGTTGATTATGTAATATTGGATATCCCCATATACAACCAAATAATAAAATTTGATCTTTTATATGACCACGAACCTGACTTTGATCATAGACCTCTAACCCTAACTCTTAACTTTTCCATGCACAAAATCTATGTATAGGAGCACTATGACAACCAAAGGAACTTACTTTTTGACAAACAAAAATTTGATCTCTTCTTAAAAGACTTAAGTAATGATTTAAAACTCATATTGTATCAGAACAATATTGAAGTTGATTAACATAATTTTATAACAACCCTCTCTACTTAACAATTTCTCTATTGAGGTGGTACATAAAAAGAAAAATAGTACAACTAACCCTTGGTATGATATTGAATCCAAAATTGCTAGAAAATCCATTAGGGATGCTTCCAGTGCATCTTAAAAACATGATAGGCTAAATAGATACAAAACCTTAATTAAACAAACAAAAAAAACATATAAATATAAAGCAAGCGGAGCTTTTGCACCTATTTAAGATAGATCCTAATAAATTTTGGAGGCAAATTCTAACTTGTAAAACTAAATAAAATAATAAGATTCCCTTGAAGGACTGAAATTTGTACCTTAAAAAATTGTATAAATCCCCTAACGTCATGGAAAAAATGACAAACAAATCTACAAAGGATGAAGTGTTTTATATAAAATACATTAGGTTTGGGGTTAAACAACTCTCAAAAGGAAAATCTAAGGACATCTAAGGTTACCAAGCTCAAATTTTAAAAATTAGAAGACTTATCCTCATCCCTCACATACATAAGCTCTTCAATTTAGCTATCCAACAAGGCTTCCCAAAACCTTGGACTCAAAGCCTCATTGTACCTATTTTTAAAAACAGAGATAAAAGAAATCCCTCTAATTATAGGACCATTATGATTACCCCAATTTTAGTTAAACTATACGGAAGTATTTTGGAAAATAAGGTCGGCACATAGCTAGAAATCCATGGAAAAAGAGCTAGAGTCTAGGATGGGTTTAGAGGTTACCATTCCACTGTGGACCACCTTGTTACATTTATGATCATTGTAGAGGAGTGTCATAATGATAAAACCGATCTATTTTGTTGTTTTGTTGATTTTAGAAAATATTTTGACACTGTTCCCAAGACTAACCTTTGGAATAGGTTAGAAGAGATTAAATTCCCTTTCGAGTTAAGAGGTGTTGCAGTAAGGATATATGAGAAAGTTATTGTCATGTTTAGGAACACTTAGGGTTGGTCAAAAGAAATTGATTGTAATATAGGAGTCAAGCAAGGTTGTCCCCTATCCCCTACCTTTTTCGGCATGTATATTGATAAGTTAGAATATTGTTTGGAGGATGCAGGTTGTGTTGGCCCAACTCTCGCTAGTATAGTCATCATCATCCTTCTTTATGTTGATGATATTGTTCTTATGGAGAATATTCCCTATCACCTAGGTAAGAAAATAATAACCCTCAAAAACTTATGATTTAACATGTGCATGATTGTGAACACTGACAAAAGAAAGGTTATGATAATTAAATCCAAAAAGATCACCTACAATACTTTTTTTTACAACAAAAATAACTTGGAGGAAGTTCCTTCATACAAGTATCTTGGAATCGATATCCACCGTGACAAGCTCAATTGGAACTATAGTGTTGAAAAATGGATAAATGGAGGGTGGAAATCTTATTATAGGATAAAAAATCGTAAATCAATAGACCTTTGGCTTTGGGATAAAAGAAAACTCCTCTTTCACACCCTTGTCACTCCAATTATCTTATATGGATGTGAATTTTGGGGTTGCAGTATATCTAGATAATCCCGAAGAAAGATAGAACATTTCCAAAAGAATTTTATAACTTGTAATATCAAAATTAAAGGAAATACACCCTATCTTATCCTCCTCATAGAAGCAAGAATTCCCCCCATTGAGAGCATTTCTATGATTATATACCTATCATAAAATAAAAATATAAACGATGTTAGGGACCTAACCCCTCATGTAGGTAGAATAATATATTTCCATGTAATAAAGGTCAATATTAATAAGGCCTAACAATAAGGAAGAATAAGTCCAATGTAAGAAGACCTAATAGAAGCTTTCGCTTCTAGAAGGATCTTCCTCTAGATGGTTCTTTTAATAGACATATTTAGTATAAATAGGAGTCGAGGGTATGAGAACTTTTGTCTTAGATATTATTGTAATAGAGCTCTTCTCTTTTGGAGGTTTCCCCATCAAAGAGGCAAGTGAACATTTCTCTCGGTAATCAAAGTCCTATTTTTGGTGTTATTTTGCTATCATTTTGGTATTATCGTGGTGTTGTTCTAGTTATATTGTTCTTCATATGCCATTTCTAGCTATTTATTTTTGTTCTGCATACTTTTTATATCTAGAATATTACAAGTAGTACCAGAGCACATTCCTTGGCAGAAAATTGTGGGTTAAATTTTTTCAAGGTAGAGACATATTCTGGCGTCTTTAAGCTACAAAGATTTGTCCTTACATGCATAAACCCATGGTCGGGGATTCATACACGTAGGAAATACAATTGGTACTTAAGCGCACATATGTTGGCCACCGTTGTAACCTCTACTGCTACCCCTTCGAGTGGTAGCGCATCAGACAACACCTATATACGTATTGACCTAGATCTCTTGAATCCCTTCGTAGATAAATAGATCGGTCACCTGACTGCTATAGTACCACCAAGAACAACACTAGGGAGGATACTCTCTAGTACCTGGGTAGTCTGGTAGTATGGCTAAGGGTACGATCTAGCCTCCTTAGTTGGTGCCCTGAGATATTGGGCCGAGTACTAATGTTGGAGCTCACACGTATATCAAAGGGATATAGCGCAGGTCAAACCCTTTTCTGTAGAACCCTTGAATACCTAACCCTTGGGAAGGAAACAAAAATAGAACAAACAAGATCTATTGCGGCGCAACTGTGTCTCTTGCATTCGAGTTGTGAAATTACTACACATTTATTCTTCTTAAGCATTTGGACATTTCATCACTGTAGTATTCTTCAAATCGGAGTATAACTCCGCAGGAGTTAAAAAAAAAATTGGATACTGTTGGCACCATTATTTGATACCTATTCCATTGGATTTCTCTCTTTGCCCTTATCGCAGTCATACCTATCATTTTTCAGAAAAAAAAAATTGTGGACCCAACCCCTTTCCAACACCCTTATTTGGGCTTTACCCCATTGGATTCAACTCGTCTCCCTGGTCATTGTAATACACTCCACCCATAACCCATTTTATGTGTGGTCCCACCTGCCCCTTTTCGTGTTCCCTCGTCCTCATGGCCCATACCCATAGCCAAGACTTGGAAGCTCGCTTCAATAACTTGCACTCTAATTTCATATAAACCCAATAAGAAGTGAGACAACTCAGTTTCAATATTCTCTCCATCAATCAAAAAATGTATTCCTCCATAGCGACTTCATTCGATGCCTCAATCGAGGAAGTCAAACAAGAGCTCAAACAAGACATTACTACCCAACTTGAATCTATCGCTACGACAATCTACGCCAAGCTGCATATCCCTGCAGATCTTCCCTTATATGACCTACCTTTACATACTGAAGGTGAAACTTCCTCTCATTCCCAGAATTTTCAGCCCCATCACTTTCAGCGTGACCTACGCCTTTCGCATGTGGATGTGACCAAATTTGATGGATTGGATCCCACTGGTTGGGTAACTCAAATGGAACATTATTTCTCTTTGTATGGCATTATAGATGAGTTGTCCAAACTCCGGTATGGTGTTCTCCATCTAGATAAAGAACGTTGGCAATGGTGGAAATGGAGAAAAAATGCCCGTCAAGGGTATGTGGATTGGACACACTTTGTGGCAGAGCTTTATGAATGCTTTGACACTCACACCAACCATTTAGGCCATTTGAAAAAGTTGAAACAATCTAGCACAGTGGAAGACTTTATAGGTTCTTTTGAGCGACTAGATTTTCGTACAGAGGGCATGTCTAATGATTTTTTCGAGAATGTTTTATCAGTGGCCTCAAGGATGAGATTTGTTCTCATGTCCTCATGGCTTGGCCTCAGAGTTGGGTGGACACTACTAAAAGAGATAAGGAAGCACAACAGGTTGTCTCTTCTCAAAACCAAAAACCCTCCTTTATTCCTCACACTAAACCAGTAACTCCCACTCTTCCTTCTACTCCACTAAAGATCCAAAAATTGACCAAGGTAAAAATGGATAAACGCCAACTCAAAGGCCTTTGTTATAATTGTGATGACAAATATTTTCTGAGACACAA
>SNQJ01S0030936.1:88276-114443 GCA_010110895.2 Picea sitchensis
AGATACACCAAATGTTTTTGCAGGTACAAGAGATTGAAGACAGTGGAAAGATGGATTTCCAAAAAGAATTCATTCTTACACCTTACAACTATTTTGCATGGAAGGAGAAAATATCCATACATATTTGAACTAGAGGGTTGTACAGGTTAACCTTGAATACAGATACAGAACCAAAATCATCCATAGAAAAATACAATTACTTAAATCGCATGGATGAGGCACTCGGAACAATTTGCAGTCTTATTTCTCTCGACCTCCTTTTTCACATATCTTCCTGTAAGACTCCCAATGAAGCCTGGAGCACCTTGGAAGGGCTCTTTGGAAAAAAATATGAGATGAGGGGACACATGCTGGAGGTGGAGCTGCTCACATTGGATCCAAAAAGCTTTGACAATATCCAAGATTTATTTACAAAATTAAAGGATTTACTATCGCAACTCAAAGCTTGCAGGGTTGATAAATCGAAGGAGGAGAAACAAATGGTTCTCACCATTCTCTCCAAGCTTGGTCCTGAATTCTTAGTATTTGTATCCACATTCCATTGTGTCATATTCACCTCCGGAGCTACCTAGAAGATGCCTTCTCTTGAGGACTTAATCGAATCCCTGGCACAAGAGAAAACCAAGCTCATCAACATGGGCACAATCAAAGGCCCAAGGGTGCATGCACTCACTGTGCATGATGGCAGCCACAAATATCATNAAGATAAAGATAAAAAAAACCGTCATGCACATTCGAAGAAGGAAGGGTAGACAAAACCCTTCACCGATGCCTCCAGATCCAAAGGGGAAAAGGGAAGAAAAGGAGAGAAATGCACATACTGTCACAAAGGATTCCATTTGGAATCCGCATGCATGAAAAAACAAATAGATCTGATGTCTCAAATATTTCAGCAAAACAACCTTGGAGATCGCATCCCCGAGGGTGCCAAGAAGAAGAATCCAGAATATTTGAATCCAAAGAAAGGAAATTCTAGCCATCCCTTGATTGCCATAAAATCCTCTCTTGACACTTGGATTGTTGATTCAAGAGAATCACATCATGTGTGTTATAACCCTAAATCTCACCATACATTCATACCTAGCATCAGGCCATCTTACTTGATACTTTTGCCAAGCCATCACTGAGCAACTCTTCTTAAAAGACACATTTTTGAAGATGTATGTGCCCTGCACCATTATTGCCCATGTACACATGCTTGTTTCACCACTATAGATCATGTACATATGCTAGATTCACCACTACAACCCGCGTATACTCACAAAAGTTGTAAAAATTAAAAAGTTGCAAACAATTCGTTGAGATTACGGGATATTGGGTAGTTTTCCAGCTCTCCCACCACCTATAGCCTGTCACCCAACCAAATAACCATCCTTTTTGTCATATAAAAGGAGGTGTTGGGGTATCAATCCAAATCTAAGCATAAGAACAATGAAACTTTGTCCATTTCACTTTCCCCCCTTGCCCTAAGAATTTGCAGCCACATTGTGAGTTTTGAGCCAGAATTCCCTATTCTTGCCTTTTTCCTCATTCATAAGCTTAGGCCATTTCCCTAGAGAGAATTGTGAGAGGATAAAGATACGTGGAAGATGTTGGAGCTTGGTGAAGAGGAGCCCAGAATATGTTCGAGGAGAAGTCATCAATCTCATTTGTAAGTGACTTTGTGAGATTAATATAAAGAAGTACTTTTTCTATCCCGCCATATGATGTGTTCAATCATTATGTTTGATTTACATTTTATTATGACATCTAACCAACTAATTCATATATAAGATTCATGTTTGTAGTTTCTTGTTTGTATTTTGGTGAATGCAGGTCGGCCTTGGTAGGATATTTGCAGTCGAAGAACAATTGAATGCAAAAGGATTTACACCGGATGCAGAGTTTAAGGTAGATTTACCGGATCCTTATACTTTGTATTTTATGCATGAATGTGGAGTATTGTCGAGGTAGTTGTTAAAAGTAGGAGACTTTAGATGGTTAGCTCTACCTGCACGTTAAACCCCAGTGTATTCCATAGGGGGTTTTTCCCGCTATAGAAGAATTGGCGACCATACTGGGGAAGCCTCTAGGGTTTTTAGGGGATATCGTCTTGGGTGTTTTAATTGGTTTTGATTACCTTTTTCGAGTTTTTTGTAAGTTGTTGTGTCTTTGAGGGATTCTGGTCTGTCATACCAGTAGTCCCTGACTTTTCATCTTTGACTGTTAGTTTTCTTTTTGAGAATTTATAGAGGTGTACGTGGCTTGCAGTGGGCTTGCACGAGTACATGCGTGCCCTACCTTTGGACAACCCGCATACATATCCATGATTTCTTCAAGAAGAGGCAATCAACCTTTTCCCTGATTGAATTCATACTTCTCAGGGGTTTTCTTGATCTAGTCCTGGTCTCTATTGTTACAGTCTTTACCCTGGGTTTGACGTTAGTTAGCTTTTTCTTTGCCAAGATTTCTTGTGTTTTCTTAGTAAGGGTTTGAGATGAGTTAGTGAGTCTTTTTTTATCAGTCTGTTTAGTATTGTTAGTGACTCCCTGCAATATGCAATAGACCTGAAGCTAGTTTTTGGTCTTGTCTTGTCTTCACTTTTTCTCTTTCACTTGTTTTAGAAGAAAAGAAAAAGAAGTTATTTCAAGTTTCTTATTTTGAAGCATAAAAAAAAAAGATTTCATTTCCTTGTTTGGTAAGTAGTCATGTTAGTTGTCTTTTCTTATCAGGAGAAAGAGTGCTTTCTTATGTTCTTTACTGAATTCTTAGAACACTAAGTAGCTCGTAGTCAAGCAAAATCTTGTTTTGAGTTTTTCTTTTCAAAGATCTTAGAAAAAGTAGTTAAGAAAAGATGGTTAAAGAGTGTAAATTTGCAAATCTTTATTTGTCAAAAAGAAGTAGTTTGATTTCAGTTTCATTTAATGATCTTCTCTTTCATCTCTTAAAAAACACCACTATTTTAATTTCCGTTTCCTTGAATTTAAGACAAACCACTTAAAATTAATGCTTAATTAAAATTTATTAGACTTTGTGTTTGTAGGGTCCATCAACTAGTCTAGTTTAAAGCCTTGATTTAGGTTGGAGAGGAAACTCTTCAAGGCTATAAAACAAACATACGAGTATGTGCTAGGGAGTGAAAAAAGTCCAGTAAACGTGGAAGTTATCCAAGACACCCTCTAACATAGGGGCTAAACAGGAGGTCCTGTGCGGAAAGGTAGTGGTGATAACCCCTCCAAAGCCAGACCATGCGTAGTGGGGAACGCATATAGAGGACTTGTCTTGGGATTTTGTTGATTGCATATGCCACGGAGCTTTGTGCGTCTTGAATCCGTTTGAGGTCCTCAGTCGTCTTTCAGAACACTTTATTTCGATACCCTTGATAGGTTTCGAGCTTGATACCATTCTCATTGCGATCCACCCGACTGTTGAATGTACCCTCCTAGTGATTGTTCATGCGCTGGAAACCTAGTTGCCTTTATTTTAGTGACTTACACAGGTGACTACGGGGGTATACCATGGTACCTAGGAAAAACATCGGGCCACTCTTTGCAGAGTATACTTGGAGGGTGCTTCTGTATTCGAGTTTCACTTGCACCGGTAAGTTTCTCTAGTGTTGGTTGGTGTAACTGTTCTTCCAACTAGCTAGTGGTTTGATTGCTTTGTCTCATAGGAACTCTTTCTAGTGTGTGTTGGTTTTCAACATTAGTAAAATACCTAGTGTGTCTATGATATTCTTGTAAAGTGGAAGATCAAGAGCTTCATCGGTCCCAAAGGATTCAGAGCCTGACATCAGTTTAATTGGAGCCACTCCTGCCACTATGAAGGTGAAGACTTGACCAGAAAGGGTCATTTGAGGTGAATGAGCCGCATGAAACTATACCCGAGCCATCCCCGAGAGAATAAATCTCAAATCTGGAGGAGCCTACCATTTATGACCTTGGAGCAGAAGATCTCGGGTTGTATAACTCTCCGGTCACTAACTTGTCGGCGCCTGTAGTGGTACAAGTTTCCCCTCCAAGGGTAACTCATCACAAGCATCAAATATTCTTGCAAACAACGATGGAATAAAACACTACTACCTTCGTCGGTCTATGCCACCATGGTATCAACCGCCTCTACTTCGGGCAATGTTCTGATTTCATCTATGGTGTCGATCACTACTCCATTCACCAAGCGTGGGACAAGCCCTTTGTTCTCATATGGGATTCCTGGATTTGATACGAACTCTGTCCTATCCTACTCCACCCTACAGACCATGGTTCTGGGGGTAGGGAGATCTAACACTCCTCTGAAAGGTTCCATGGGAGGAACCTCAGCCCCCTATAATGCTTTCCCTTATGGTGGGGGTCATATACTTCTGTCATCCCCCTCTCTAGGCGGTGCTCCCCAGCAGCCTGCCTGGACAAACATTAACTACATCTTTTTCGAAGCAGGTAGTCAAGGACTTTCTTCCAACACCACATCATTGGGTTCTTTTTCATTCGCTTTGTCTGACGTGTTTTTTAACAACGCATTCTCATCAGTTGCCGTATCGACCGGGGGAAACCCTGGTTTTGGATCACAAAATCCTATGCAGGGTACTATTCCTACACAGGGGGAAAACACCTCTCAAGGACCCTGGAATCTGTGGCAGGGATCAATCCCCTCATCAGGGATGTCGACCGAGGGAAACCCCTTCCATGGCCAATGGAACCTCGGGCAAGGCTCAGTACCTATGCCCATCGGATCGGTAGGGGGCAACCCTTTCTAGAACCTTTGGAACACAACATCGGGAGAAATCCATTCCCAGCCCTCAACGTCCAATTACGAGAGTCAACCGATCATGTCTCAACAAGCGCAGTATCTGTATGCTGGCCACAACCATGGTTTTTACCAGAACCCTGGTCAACAACCTAAATTTTCCTGGCAACCTGGTGCCAGCCAAATTCTAGGCTCCTTTCCTCCTATACATACTCAACCTCCCAAGCTAGCTTTTCTGGCAACATTGGATTTTCCAGACTTGTCAAGATTGTTGAATGAACCAATCTGTCACGATCCGCGTTGGCCTCCTATGCCGACCAAGTTGCCTTCAAAAATTCCAAAGTTCAAAGGTAATCCTAACGAAGATCCAGGTGATCATGTGACCACCTTTCACCTATGGTGCTCATCCAACTCATTGAGAGATGACTCCATCCATTTGCATCTATTTAAATGTACTCTTATCAGGAGTGTCATGAAATGGTACATCGAGCTCGACCGCTCAAGATACCCTACTTTTGGAGAATTGACAATGGTTTTTCTAAACCATTTTCAATTGCCTGTGAGATAGGATGTCGGCACCAAATTGTTGGCCAACTTTGAGAAAACAAAGGCTAATCATATCTCAGATCACATCCGGGAATGGAGAGGTTAGAAGAGTTTGATAAAAGTATCAGTCCCACAGGCTTTTCTGCTCAAGTGGTTCATTAAGTCTTTGGTACATCAGTTATCCAAATACTTTGCAACATCAAGAGTGTTTTCCGAGGAAGAGGCGATAGTGAGAGCTCAACAACTTGAACTAATATACTCTCAGTCTAGTTTACTTTACGAATTTTTTCCAGATGCGCCACGGTCTATCCTTGACAGGACCAGAAAGAATTCTAGACCACATGTCGATGGTATCATTGGTTCAACACAAGTGAATCCCGCTGATCAGTTGTCGAATCAATTGCAATAGTTTTCGATACAACAGACAATGGCCAGCCAAACCAATGGTTCAACTGCTCCCCCTACTCAAACGTCGGATGTACATAGTGTGATATCGACAAACCCGAAGGCCGACCAGTAGGTTGACAGAAATAAGAAACAACAAAATAAGGGTAAGGGGGGTAAGAAACCCACCAATAATGTTGGTGGGGGAAATACAGAGAAAATAAAGTCGAAGTATCAATGTAAATTTTGCATGAAAGACCATCCGAATCACCTATTCCCTCGGCTCGTGGAGGCCCAAAAGTCACTAGAACAGAAACAACTTGTTGTGTTAACAAACCCATTTCCACATTGGAAAAATTTAACTCAAGCCTCTACGAATGCAGATGAGGTCAGTTAGGGACCCCCTTCGTCGTCTAGTAATCCCTCGACCTCAAATGTTTATATGTTGAAAGGTGATGCACATGTAGCAAATAGGACACACGATTACAGAATGCCAAACAATTCTGAGAAGGGTAAAGAAGACGAAAACCCATATGTTCCTCTCCAATTTGAGAAGATGTTGGGCGGAACAATGACATGCATCCCGAAAGGGGAATTCAAGAAAGCTTCCCACAATACAAATGTGAGGGCCGCCCAAAACTACTCTGTGGTGGAGGATTTGTCACAAATCTCTTGTGCAATGTCTGCTCTGGAGGTCCTCTAGAGATGCCCTTCTTTGAGAAAGGCTTTGTTAGCTGCCTTAGGATCTGCTGAGACTTATAATTCAGGAACGATCATGCTTGATACAACTGACTTGAAATGTCATCTCCCATACCACATTGCATTTCATATAGTAGTGGCTTACATGACAAAATATTTTAGTCGGAACATTTTTCGCACGGTGGTTGATGAGGGCGCCTAGACATGCATGATGTCATTGGCATGTTGGAAGGCCATTGGCCAACCTATTTTGTCTCTGTCACCTACTCTTCTCACTGCTTTCTATGTTCATTCGTTCAGACCACATGGAAGAAGTTAGGAGGAAAGACCCTTTGCATCGAAGTTGAAGTGGTCGATGCACCTCTCGACTATAATCTATTGTTAGGGAGGATTTTGACCTATGCTATGCATGTAGTGGTCGCCACATTTTTCTGAGTCTTGTTGTTTCCGCACGAGGTTCAGATTGTGTCCATTGATCAATTGTCTTTCTCTCGTTGTGACCCTTCATCGGGGGCATCCATGGTCCCAACGATTGATAATCCACAGCCCGACATCATCAATATAGGGGTTGGTTTGTGCCCACCTTTGATGGGTACTTTCGATTACCTGCCTTCGTCCGGTGATGTCAATTTCATATCAGTTGTCCCCAACTATCCTAAGGATGAAATCTTTCAAGTGTCGTCATTCTGTATGACTTACTTTAATGATCTGTGGACTCTTCCTTCCCCTTCGTCCATGATGGAAGGGATAGGGCATCATGGCATGGCCATGCCTTTTTCCGCTATATAGGTTGTGTATTCTATAGTCCAAAAAGATTCCTCTGACCCCGGTCTGACTCCCGCTTAAGAGTTAGATCCAGTTTTCTAGCCTACCTAGGCTCAAGATTCGCTCGCCACTACCAATTCCTTAGAATTGGTCTTTCCCTCTCACGAGGAAATTATAGAGGCATTGACTAGTCCAGAGAAACAAACCCTGGGATGATCTCCATCACAGATCTTATTTTCTCTCGGATTTAGGAAGAATTGAGGCCAGTGAATTCGTATTGTCTATGACTAGAGATAGGTCTTGTCCTATCAATCCTTTGTCTACGCACATAGTTTATGCCAAAGTTAATATGGAAACCATCAATAAAATGATACCTATCGATATCTCCAGAACCCCTAGCGTCGTGGAGAATGTCTTCATTGGAGCGGACTGCTCCCCTGAGGAGATCCGAATCTATACCGTTTTATTTAAAGAATTCCACGACATTTTTTCTTGGTCTTATGAGGAAATGCCAGGCATTGATCCAAGAATTTTCGAACATGAAATAACAACTTACCCTGACGCCAAGCCAGTCTGATAGAAGCTTCGTCTGGTTAATCCTCAGAAAGCAGTAGTTATTAAGGCTGAAGAAGAGAAACTACTCACAGTTGGTTTCATCTACCCCGTCCAATTGACTCAATGGGTGTCAAATCATGTTCCAGTCAACAAAAAGTAGGGAACAATTCACATATGTACAAACTTCCATGATTTGAATAAGGCTTGTCCAAAGGATAATTTCCCCACCCCATTCATTGACCAGATCATTGATGAATGTGCAGGCTGTGAGGTATTTTCTTTCATGGATGGCTTTTCGGGATACAATCAGATACACATTAAGCCCGAAGACCAACATAAAACAACCTTTATATGTACATGGGGTACATTTTCTTATCGAAAGATGCATTTTGGCATGAAGAATGTTGGAGCCACTTTTTAGCCGGCCATGTCTTTTTCTTTCCACGATATCAAACACATAGTCGAGGCCTATCTCTATGATTTAGCATCACGATATTGTAAGAGAGTTGATCATCTCACACACCTATGAATTATCTTTGAGCGATGTCGCTTCTAACAGATTCATTTGAATCCTAACAAATTCATTTTTTGTGTGACGTCAGGTCATATTTTAGGTTTCATAGTTTCAACAAAAGGGATCATGGTCAATCCTCTAAAGGTTGAGGTGATAGTTCAATTTCCTCCCCATGCACAGTCCCTTATATTTGAGTTTACAGGGAAAATCCAATTTTCTTCGGATTTTTATCGCAAACTACACCGAGATCACTAAAGGGTTTATGTGTTTACTAAATAAGGATGTCCCTTTCCATTGGGACGAAGCCACTCAATGCTTATTAGAAGCGTTGAATTGTGCCCTTACATCTTCTCCTCTACTTCAGCCACCCAATTATAATAAATATTTCATATTGTATTTGGCTGTGGTAGAGTCAACCATCGGTATGGTATTGGTTCAAGAGGACGATCTACTTGAAGAACATGTGATTTATTACCTGAGTTGAGGCCTGGTTAGACCATAACTCAACTAATCCCACGTTGAGAAGCTTGCATTGGTAGCAGTTCATGTTGTCCAACAGTTCCGTCATTATATCCTGTTTCACAAGACCACCGTCATTATCATTGTGAATCCATTCTAATACGTGTTGACATGACGTGTAATCGGCGGAAAGATCAGTAGATGGATTGTTATCCTCTGGGAATTTGACTTGGATTTCGTCTCTGTGAAATCTAAGAAGTCATTGGTATTTGTAGAACTTATCTCGGAACTTCCATTTGAGTCAGGTGATGTTACGCCCGAAGAATCATCGATTAAAGGAGATCTTCTTCTGATTTCATCTTTGGACCCCTGGTATGGAGATATAATATTCTATCTCCAGACTTTGAAGTGCCCCACCTCTGCTTCTCGTGATGAGTGTCGACGTATACGCCATCAGGACAAAAACTATATCATACTCAAGGACACTTTGTATCGTTGAGGTGTATATTACATCCATCATCGGTGTCTCACTCATGAAGAAGCAGAGCTCATTCTTAACGACTGCCACACCGGAGCATGTGGTGGTCATTTGTCTGGGTTGGAAACAACCCAAAAGATTCTATGAGAGCTGGTTAATTTTGGCCGATGTTAATCAAGGATTGCATTGAATCGGTCAAGAAGTGCCACCCGTGTCAGATATTCTCTCAGAAGATGAGGGCACACCCCACTCCTATGTTTCTTGTCATTACAGTTGGCCCCTTCACTAAGTAGGGGATTGATTATACTACATGCCACCCCCCTTCAGCCAGGGGTCATCGTTATATCATCGTAGTAGTATACTACTTCATGAAGTGGGTTGAAGTTATGCCAATGTTCAAAGATGATGGTGAGACAACAACTCTCTTTTTGTTCAATCAGATAATAGCAAGGTTCGACATCCCAAGGGATATTGTCACTAACCATGGTAGTCACTTTCAGAACAAAATTATGTCTGATTTAACATCAAATCTTTGGTTGAGGCAAGAGAATTCATCACCCTACTACCCACAAGCGAATGGCCAAGTGGAAGCTGTGAATAAGTCCCTCAAGACTATTCTACAACGAACAATCAATTCGTCCAAGTCAAGTTGGGATTTGATGTTGTACTCAACATTGTGGGCCTACCGAATGTCTATAAAGACTACAACCAGTTTCTCACCTTTTCAAGTCATTTACGGGCTGGAAGCAGTCTTTCCAATAGAGTGCCAGATCCCAATAGGAACCATCATTGCTACTTTAGAAGTGTCATAATTTAGTGGTAGGGTCTACCTCTACATGGATGCCCTAGGTAGATCCTGGTTGCATTTTGGTGTCCATGCCTTCATTAATGACTTTAGGCTCGGGAGTCCTTATTAATCTTATCTTGATTATGAGTTTGAGCCTCATACGTCTGATATTTCATCACTCTTGACCTCACCCTCGGGACTCCCCAAAATGAGTTTTCTTTTAATCCCTTTTTAGACTCTATAAACATGAAAATATTCTCAAGAAATCTTATTGTCCTTCATGCTCTCCAAACTAAAATTTGAAGGCACAGCTGTCCGACGGTATTTTACCACTTTTTTGGTCCGAATGGTCAATTTTACGAACAAAGGTACGCTCTAGGAACTTCAGTTCGCTAGAAGAGTATTCTCAGGTATAAGTTTAACCTTTTTTCGAGCTTGAGGGACTAAATTTACAGAAAAGGAACCCCCATGGAGTCCATATTTAATATATTTTCAGACTCCCTAAAATTGAAAATATAGTCGGGTGACCTTGTTCCTTCACACTCGTTAAACTGGTCCAATTAAGCTCTTTTCAAACTCCTTAAAATTGAAAAGATCGTTGAGTGACCTTGTTCTTTCACACTTGTTAATTGGTTCAGAAAAAAATCTACTGGCATGAGTTTACCCCTTTTTTCGGCCTATAGATTAAGGAGGAAAAAGGTACACCTCAGGATATTCGTCTCACTGGGAGAGTTCTCCTCAACAAATTTCACTTTTTTCGGGTTAAGGATACTAAATCTAGAAAAAGGCAGCTAGTCCATAGTTAAGATCTTTTCAGACTCCTTAAAATTGAAAATATTGTCGAGTGATCTTGTCTTTGTCACACTCGTTAAAATGGTTTTTGAATAGACGTATTTTCGGTGCTAGTTTACCCCTTTTTTGAATCGACTAGACTACCTTAGAAAAAGGTACCCCAGTGGAGTCTTCTTTTGTGCTTTTTCAGACTCTCTAAAAATAAAAAACCACCTAGCTTACCTTCTCTGGGCTCATTTAAAATTACATTGAAGGGAGTTATCATCATGTCCTATTAATCGCATTTGCATATCTACATCTTTGGCCTAATGTCGGCTCCATGTTTCTCTCAACTGAACCTTTGAAGCATGCCTTATACGCAAGCCTTGTATCACTTTTCCTTTGCATCTTGACACCTTGACCCATGGAGGAATTTTCTCGAGTGTCCTTTCCATGCACATGTCTCCTTGATCAGAGCATTAGTGTGTTCCTTGCGCTTGGAACTAGTATGCTTGCGACACTCGTTCCTCCTTTGTAACGTAGAATTCTTTTATTCTTTTTCATGATTTCCAAAATTATTGAAAAAGACAAAAAAATCAAATATACCCCAGAAAGAGGACAGGAAAAGTATTTTCTTTTTATGGTAGCACAATGAGTCACCCTTGTACAAAGTACATCCTTTCATTTTTCATCAAGCATTGGGATTTAATATGACCTTAGGAAGTTGTTCTCGCTACATAGAGTTGTTTCCTCCTCCATTTGGTTATTCTTCCAAACACATGGAGAGTTTGCGTTGCCTCCTGTCTCGTGAACTTATGTCAATATCATGTTGCCTAAGTATAATCATCTATCATGCTATTGTCCAAGGGAATTTTTACCCAAGTTTAGTTGGCCTCTCTATAGTTTTTCTCTTTCCCTCATGCCCGACCATCCCAAAAGTCCAATCAAGTCTTTGTTCGAAATCACTGAAGTTCTCTGCCTGATCATCGATATCCTCTTGTCTATTCCCCGACAAGTCGTAGAAGACCTTTGGGTAGTGAAGTCATACACTCACATTACACTCCTACCCAATTTTTGAAGATCTTCAATTTGTTGCTTAAGCTCTGAAGGCCTCATCTCCAGCCATCAGGCATCCTTGGCTTCTTGAAGATGGATACTATACATGTATATATTTGATTTTGAGATGTATATACATTGTGAATTGCTCATGGATACACTTTATATAGTTATATGACATGGATCTACAGTGTATTCGTTTGGAAACCATGATTTATTTCATCCCGGGCATGGGTATGCCCACCTCGGTGAGACAATTATTATTTTTGTAGATGGCACCACCTGAACTATGGTCCCAGGCTCACTCGCTTCATACGTTGGTGAAGATTTCTAATGTATTTCAGCCATCAAATTCTCTTCTGACCTCACACATTAGGGGGCACCTATTTTAACCCTAAATATCACCATACATGCATACCTGGCATCAAGCCATCTTACTTGCTATTTTTTCCAAGCCATCGCAACTCTTCTTAAAATACACATTTTTTAAGATGTACGCACCCTGCACCATTACTTCCCATGTACACATGCTTGTTGCACCACTACAAATCACATACATATTCTAGCTGCACCACTACAACCCACGTATACTCACAAAACTTTTAAAAATTAAAATGTTGCAAGGAATTCGTTGAGATTACAGGCTATTGGGTAGTTTTCCAACTGTCCCATCGCCTATAGCCCGTCACCCAACCGAATAACCATCCTTTTTGTCATATAAAATGAAGGGTTAGGGTCTCAATCCAAAGCTAAAAATAAGAACAATTAAACTCTACCCATTTCACTTTCCCCCCTTGCCCCAAGAATTTGCAGCCACATTGTGAGTTTGGAGCCAGAATTCCCTATTCTTTCATTTTTCCTCATTCAAAAGTCGATGCCATTTACCTAGAGAGAATTGTCAGAGGAGAAAGATACATGGAAGTAGTTGGATCTTGGTGAAGAGGAGCCCGAACTAGGTTCGAGGAGTAGTCGCCGATCTCATTTGTAATTGACTTTGTGAGATTAATATAAAGAAGTACCTTTTCTGTCCCGCCATATGATGTGTTCAATATTTATGTTTGATTTAAATTTTATTATGACATCTAACCCACTAATTCATATATAAGATGCATGTTTGTAGTTTCTTGTTTGTCTTTTGGTGAATGAAAGTTGGTCTTGGGAGGAGATTTGCAGTCGAAGAACAACCGAATGAAAAATGATCGACATCAGACGTGGAGTTTAAGGTAGAGTTACCGGATCATTATACTTTGTATTTTATGTATGAATGTGGGGTATTGTCGGGGTAGTTGTTAAAAGTAGGAGACTTTAGATGGTTATCTCTGCTTGCACGTTGAACCCTAGTGTAGTCCATTGGGGGTTTTTCCTTCTATAACATTATGGCTGCATCAAAAGAAGTATATTCTTCTTCGGAAGCATGCAAAGGTCCTCCTATTCTGATGGGGGACAACTCTTCTATCGAAGTCACCGGAAAATGAAGGATTGAACTCACCAACGAAAGCTTTGAGAATGTGCTGCATGTTCCCAAACTTTATTTCAAACTTCTCTCCATGTATCACATGACAAATTCTGGCATCGAAAAGAAATTCATATTCACACAAAATTTTGTGGACATCTACGACATGCAAACCAACTCTAGGGTTGCTACTGCTGAGGTAAATCATCTGTCTAGATTGTATATATTTTCTAAATTTCATGTATCTGAAATTCAAATGTCCAGGATATATGCTAATGAAAGTGGTAGGATATGGCATGAAAGGTTTGGACATTTGAATTTCAGATACATGCAACAAATTAGCAAGAAAATATTGGTTGATGGTCTACCAGACATCCATTTCTCCAAGGTAGTGTGTGAGGGATGCGTTATTAGGAAACACCCTCAAGAGAAATTCGACAAGGGAAAGTCTCAGAGAGAGTCCACACCTTTATATCTAATTCAAAGTGACCTTATGGGTCCCTTTCCACATCCATCCATCAATAAAGAGAGTTTTGTTCTCATTTTTGTTGACGATTTCTGACGTTTTACATGGATCTACTTTCTCAAGAAAAAATCCGAGGTCTTTCAACACCTCAAAGATTTCAAATCCCTGGTTGAGACACAGTCTAGAAAGAAGATCAAAGTCCTTCAAACTGATAATGAAGGAGAGTATGTAAATCATGAAATCCATAATCTTTTCCATGAGGCAGGGATTCAATTGCAACATAAAGTTCTGTTGGCATAGGGGAAGACCTAGGGTTCAGGCTCCAAGAGCGCACCAACAATCCCTAACTACTGGCCCTTTCGGAAACACCTACAAGGAAGATGCGGTCTCACCCAAAGTAGCTATGGGGGGGTTGCAAGACAGAGATGTACAACCAAAGGGAATACCAACTGGATCTATTACAACAACAACACAACCAAAGGGAATACCAAGTGGATCTATTACAACAACAACACAACATCTATATATCAAATCCTATCTTATATCTACTCCACACAACTATCTGATAGATCTAACACAATAAAATAATAGGAGTATATCAAATGGTAAAGAACACAACATCAATCACACACAACACACGATATATGTGGTTCACCCTCTCTCTAGGGCTACATCCACAAAACTGTGCTTTATGACATATTAAGATGGAAGCATACAGTTCTTATCTGCACTCTTAGCTAGTAAATATTCTCTTCTTCTCTCTCTTTCTCTCTCTTTCTCTCCCCTCCCTGCGCACCCTACTGCAGGGTTGATCTTCACACCCAGCTGAAGATCTTACAATACCATAAGGCTCTCGCACTCAATACTTCTCTCTCACACAGTAGTACTCACTTAATCATACAATAACAATGAACTCTAAACCCACTTAGCTCTAACCCATCCCAGGTTATTTAGACCTTTATTTATACATTACAATAGCTCTCGAACACCCTTAGGTTAAAAACTAAGTGTCAAAACCCTAGGTGTCTCAAACCCTAGGTCAACTTGACCCGTGTTTTTAGGGCTTTACCAGCCTGTATTTCCTTCCTTCACACACGGTGCTACAAAGCATCTGTTGACATCTTATTTCACTTGCTGAGTTGTCCACGATCCCTCTTCCTTTCTGATATGTCATCCTTTATCGCCTTGTCTAATGGCCTGCTTTCTCTTACTTTGCTCTATCTTTTCTGCTCTTTTTCTCACTTCGACCTAGTATCAGTCACTGTGTCTTCTGCGTAGTTCACATTTTTCCTTTTCTCCCTTAATCTTCATTTTCTTAAATAACCCCAGGGCCAACAAGCCCCCAACACTCACCTGTGACTCTTCTCGAGGCACTTCAGGTCTGGAATTTCTCTTCCATTTTCACTTCAGACTGCGAAGGGCAACCTGTGCATTCTGCTCTATTTCTCCCTTCTATGTGCAGAATTTATTTTCTATGTCTGGTACCCAGTTTCAACTGCACTTGGAACCTAGACCCTTTTCCTTTTTCTTTTACTGAGAATTGCGAGGTAGTTGGTTGTCATAATACAATTTCAACCAGCTTCCTTGCACCAAAATTTCCTTCCATTCTCCAGTCAAAGTATTCAGCTACGCAGCTCCTCCTTCTGTAACATAGGAAATCTCATATGGCCCAAGCCAATGTATCCTGAACTTCCCTAGATGCCTCATAAAATTACTTTCATATACCAATACCAGATATCCTTCATTGAAAGCTTTATTCTTGATGTGCCTGTCATGGTAGGCCTTTTCTCTTTCTTTCTGAACCTGCTAGTGAAATCATGTATTAAATCTGTCTTCTTCCAGTTTGACCAACTGTGCAAGCCTCTCTTGCACAACACTAGTGTCATCTATATATGTAAAGGCTGCAATTCTCAGACTAGGAGCCAAATATTCCATGGGTACAACTGCTTCTAGACCATATATCAATTTGAAGGGGGTTTGCATGGTCAGTTTCTTGCAAGTGGTTCTATAGGCACATAATACTGTTGGTACTCTCAAATCCCAGTCATCCCTGGTCACACTACATATCTTCATCAGCGTTGTCTCCAAGATCTTATTGAATGCTTCAACTATCCCATTTTCTTGTGGATGATAGGGCATGCTCTTCTGATGGTGAACTTCAAATTCCCGAGTCAAGGCTTCAATAGTCTTGTTAATAAAATGTGTTCCTTGATCGCTTGTAAGGATCTTTGGGCATCCAAACTTGGTTATGATATCATCAAATATGAAGTGCACAGTTGTAGTTTCACTACATTCCTTTACTGCTCTTGCCTTTGCCCATCTGGTCAAATACTCTATTGCAGTGAATATGTATCTAGATCCTGTGTGCTTCCCTGGTGGGTTGATAGGTCCCATGAAGTCAATGGCCCATTTCTCAAATGCATGTAAGGTCAGTTGCGGCAATAAAGGCATCTCGTCTCTTCTGGATGGCTTCCCAACTCTTTTGCATACGTCACAGGCCTTATAGTATTCCTTAGCATCTTTATGTAGAGTAGGCCACCAAAGGCCAGCTCTAAGAACCTTCTACATTGTTTCTTTCCCTGCATAGTGTCCTCCTGCGATGCCTTCATGAGATTCGGTGAGAATCAATGGTCTCTCTGCTTCCATAAAACATCTTCTCAATATCTCATCAGGTCCCATCTTGTATAGGTGTCCAGCTATAAGTGAAAAGTCTACAACGCGCACTACTAGTTGTTTCTTATGGGTGATTGTATATTCACTAAGTGCCATTCCTGTTGATGGGAACTGAACTATCTCTTTGAAGTGATCATCAATTTTTCTAATGGCCAACAACTATGCATTCAACAGTGTATCCTCCAAACTAGTAAGATTTTCTCTATGTTCCAACCTCGACAAGTGGTCCGGAACTTTATTCATTTTTCCTGGCATAACCACTATCTCAAAATCATATTCCTGAAATAGTAGAAGCCATATACATATTCTCCCCCACAACACTGGCTTGTTGACTAGGTATTTCAGCGCAAAGTGATTAGTAAACATTTTAAAGTGTCCTCCTAGCAAGTAGTGGTGGAACTTCTGCAGCGCATAAACCATGTCTAACCCTTCTCTCTTAGTGGTGGTATAATTAATATCAGTTGTTGATAGCTTCCTGCTAGCAAATTCTAACGAGTGGTCAATGTATCATGTTCCTGGTTGTGCTAACACAACTCCTAATGCAATAGAATATACATCGACATGCACGTGAAATTCCTTGCTCCAATCTGGAAAAACCAGAATGGGTGCAGTAACTATTTTCTATTTCAATGTGTCGAAGATCTACTAGCATTCTTCTGTCCAATGAAACTGGCATTCTTTCTTTAGAATATTCTCCATGGATGTTGTAATCTGAGTGTAGCCCTTAATGAACTTCTTGTATTATCCAGTATGTCCTAGCGTAGTGCGCAACTATTTGACTAAAGTAGGAGGGGGTAGATCAACTATAATGGAAATCTTGTATGGATCTACCAGCAATCCCTTCTTACACACAATATGGCCTAGCAACACTCCGAAGGGTGAAAAGAAGATGCACTTTTTCAAGTTCAAGGCAATCTAACATTGCCTGCACTTATCCAACATTAGTCTTAAACATTCAATATGATTTTGCAAAATGTTGAAAACAGGCCAATCATCGAAGTATGCTTCTAGGAATTTATGTAAAAACTCCTTAAATGCTTCAACCACCACCCTAGAAAAGATGTTTGGTGCATTCTTCAATCCAAATGGCACCACTGTATACTGGTAGGGTCCCCATTCTGTTTCAAATGTGGTCTTATGGTGCTCTTCCTTGGCAGTCTAAATCTGATGGTATCCTGAAAATCCATTTGTAAAAGAATATACCTCCTGTCCTCCTACATTATATAGCACTTCGTCAATGAATGGTGTAGGGAATGGGTCATGAAAACATGCATCATTCAGCTTCCTAAGATCTACACAGATCCTGATTTCTCCTGTCTTCTCATCTTGTAACACCATAGGGCTAATCCATTATGATTCTTCAATAGGTTCTATGATTCCTGCTTCCAACATTTTTTCAATCTCGATCTTCACTTTCTCCTTATATTTAGGGTTCAATCTGTAAGGTCTTTGTTTTACTGGAATTTCATCTGGTTTCAAAGGGATCCTCATCACTCCCATGGGCCCTTTAATTCCCTTGATATCAGTGAACTTGGTTGGAAACAAGTCCTGATATTCATGCAATAATTCTGTGATCTTGTCAATACTGGCAACATCCCAATAGTCTCCAACATTTGCAAGCTCCAGTGTTTTCTCTGTTCCAATATTGACTTTCTTGATCTTGATCAGCTGTCCAATGAAAGGTATCTCAACTCCTAGTCCTTCTACATCTCTTTGGACTTATGTTTCTGTGATGTTCACATTCCTAGGTTCATTGTCTTCAACAACATTGATATTGTAACAACCTTGCAATTTCTAAAGAGGCATAGTCCATTCATTCTCTTCTTTCTCCAAAGGGAGGCTAGGTGGCTCCTCGAACACTTTCTGTCTGACAGCCTGTAATGCTTGATATACTATAGGATATTGGCTTTCAAATAGAAAGGTAGTTACAAAGTTTTGGGTCATACCTTCCCAATCTGCAGTGATGAGGCCCAGTTATGCTTGATGATACCAGTTGATGGGAGTTGTGTCCAGTGTGTTAATGAATTTGTGTACCCATTGTTCTTGAGGGATGCTTCTCCAGGATTCCTCGCAACTTTTCACATGGTCCTTTGGACAACTTTGACCTATGTACCTATCTTCGTAGCCTGCTACTTGCTCTGAAAATCACATTGTCATCAAAGTGAGACATTGTACATAGTCTGTAATATTCTTTTTGTGTGTCCCCCACCATCTCGCTGGAGTTGATTTTAAGGCCTCATCCATTGCCAACAATATTTGTGGTAGTGGTACAATTTCTTCAAAGTCCAACAAGAATGATTCTAAATGATTCATACCATCAAAGGTGGGCAGGTTACTTACTGTTGTGTCTATCCAGTGGACTTCCCTCGTTAATATAGCACATCTCCTTGTAGATACTTCATACATTTTGTTCTACCAGTTCTCTAGTGCTTCTTCTGAATCTGATGAGCATGCGTTGTCACTTCGCCAACTCAAATTCCCATCTGTTTTAGGATTAGTGTAGTCTTGTTGTCTGGCTGTCAATTTGTATATGTTTTCTAGTGCATATGCATGGTATTCTTCTCTGATGGGTTTTGTGTATCTCTGACCTTCATCAGGATCCAAAGGTGCAATGAATATAAGGCCATCTCTTTCAAATGTAATTATTCTTTCCTTTAAATCAACCACAGTGGAATTATTGAAAGCCCAATCAATTCCTAACAACCCAGTGTAAGGACAACTATCATCAACTATCTCAATCACCTCAAAGTCTGCAAACATCCTTACTCCATCGATGTCCACAGGGACACGCTCTAGTATTCCAAAGGGGCTTACATCTTGTTTATTATCCATCCTAAGCCTGATAGGGGAATATATCAACTTAGGTTTTCCCATCAGTGCCCAGGTCTGCTTCGTCATGACATTGACCTCCGACCCTAAGTCGAGGACCACGTAGTCTATATCGTACTCTCCAATCTGAGCATTAAGGTGTAGTTATTTATTTGTCCTTCTCTTCTTGGATAGTTGATGCATTTCCTTATTCAACAAAGGATCTACCTTTTCTATCTCATACTGTCTGACCAAATTTTGTAGTTCTTGTATGGATTTTTCATCTTTAATCAACTCAATACACGTATACAAGAAACTGACAAGTTTACTCACCTCTTTTCCTTCTTCGAGTGAAGTAGATTGATCAAATGCCATAGGAATTCCATATTCTCTTACTTCTAGTCAAACCTTTGATGAAGAAGCTTGATCTCTTCTGAATTCCTTTCTTGCTTCCTCAAATATCTTCTTCTCTTTCCTTGGGTCAAATTCTTGTGTCTTCTTTACATCTTTCCTGACTCCTGATTCTTTTGTAGTCTTTCCTTGGATCACTCTATCTTCTCCTGTAACAACACCTCCTCATGTGATAATGGCGACTCTGGGATCTACTCCACGAGGTTCTTCTTTGATTAGTTGTATTTTTGGATTTCCTCCTCGTTTCTCCTGAAGCTTAGCCATCAATGTTGGACATTCCTCAATAACATGCTCGAATGAATTGCAGTAGCTGGAAGTGGTACAAGGGTTCTAACAGTCCCTGGCCAAGTGTCCTGGCTATGCGCAGTTATAACAGATGCTCTGTCCTAGACCTCGAACCATACCTCCTCCTCTTCCTCTTCCTCAGAATCCACCCCTAGGGTTGAAATTTCCTCTCCCAGGGGAATTATATTGTGCAGTGCTTCCTTCTTGTTGTACTTCACCTTGAATTTTGTATATATCCCTTGATATTTCATGCATGAGATCGTAATCCCTACAATCCCTGTCATCGTGTCCTACTGACTTCAGAACGTAAAATACAAATTTGTGGGTGTCTGGACATATTTTTGCAGATAGTAACATTCACCAGGGCGATGCCGATTTCTACATACCTCGCACCAGGGTAGGGTAACTTGCTTCAAAGGGCTCAGAGCTCCAGAGGCAAAGTATTCCTTAAATAAGGGACAATGTTCCTTGTCATGGCCTTATGATTTGCATCTGATACACCAAATGTCTTCTCTTTTATATTTTCCCTTATCTTTCTTCATATCTTCAACCTGCAGTGATAAGATAGTTAGATGACTCAAGATTTGACTCATACCTGAGCTGGATTCTCCCATAGGGGTTGATTCTAATTTCATGGAAATCTCCAGTGCCTCAGCCTGTGAAGTAATCTTTTGTTGCATCAGGAGAACTCTGATGTGTGGCAAGAGGAAAGCAATGAACCATTCCTTGTTCTTCTCAATTGGGATATGAAAACTCAAATGGCCTTTCAAGGTCTTAAATCTCTGATCAAACTCCCACACAAGTTCATTTGTTCTCTGCTTGATTTCTTTTATTTCTGTAATGCACTACAACTCTTATTTAGGTTTCTTGAATTTGGTAGTTAGTGCAGTGTTAATGGCATTCAATGGTTTAGGTGTAGGTCCTTGGAAAAATTTCATGTACCAAATCAGTGCGCAATCTCTTAGGGTAGTGCTGAACTGAGCTTGTTTTATAGCTTCATCGATGATGTTATTAATACTCCACACAGCTTCACGTAGAAGCCAGTGTTGATCAGTATCTTCAGATCCATCTCCTCTAAATGTGGGTAACCTCATCTCATCTACCATAGATCTTTGTAGGTTTCCTGACTAAGTATGTGGTGGACTGCTAGTGATAGTGCTCTAAGTGGTCTGATGACTTAGGTTACTCAGGTTACTTAACGATACTACAGTAACAGAAGGAATAATAGTACTTACTTCAACAGTCAGCACGGTTCTTGAAGTTTATCGCTCTTCTCGGCTAGGTTCCTCTATCCTAGTGGATTCTGAATAATCTTCATCCTTCAGATCTGCCTCTTCTCCACTGTAGAACCCTTCATCTCCGTAGTTCTGCTTAGACAGGTTTGTGAGGTGACCTTCTCTGAATACTTTCCCATTGCGCGTATGTCCAGCCTCTGTGTCGCTGTCGTTGTCTAAATTTTTGAAAATTTAACTCTTCTGATCTAACCAATTACTATATCTTCAAGATATTCTTCTCATGCAATAGCATCTTGATCTTCAACTTCAAAAAATGTAAAAATTTTCCTCTAGGTCCCTTACAAAAATATCTCTTTGCTTGGATATACGATTCCACTCTGTCAACAAAAAACTCAGTTATATATCCTCCAATGGTGCTATTAAACCAGTGATCTACTGCTCTTGACATGGCATTATCAACTCTCTTGACCTTATTGATCAGCGTCGACGTCCAAACCACAAGTGGTCTGATTCTGACTTCGAACTAGGTATCTGCTAACCTAGCTAGCCACTCATATAGCTCATGATGGATTCCTCCAAAGAAAATATCATGTATATCAGTAAAGATATATCTTCCCAACCAATCCTCTGTACTAATATTAGGGTTCTTGTTCTGGGCTTCAATGAAGTCCTTTTCTTGATCTTCTCTCGACTTCTAAGTCTTTGTCTTTGATGGAAACCACCTTGGCATTCCCTCAAGAAGATTTATGTCTGAGAAACTGAACCATTTGTTGGCACAAGGGCAGACCCAAGGTTCAAGCTCCAAGAGCACACCAACAAGCCCTAACTACTGGCCCTTTCAACAACACCTGCAAGGAAGATGCAGTCTCACCCGAAGTAGCTATGGGGGGGTTGCAAGATAGATATGTCTACAACTAAAGGGAATACCAAGTGGATATATTACAAGAACAAAACAACATCTATATATCAAATCCTAGTTTAGATCTACTCCGCACAACCATATGACATATATAACACAGTAAAACAATGGTAATATAACAAATGGTAAAGAACACAACATCATTCACACACAACATGCTATATACGTGGTTCACCCTCTCTCTAGGGCTACGTCCATAGAATTGTGCTTTATGATATATTAAGATGGAATCATACATTTCTTATCTGTGCTCTTAGCTAACATATCTTCTCTTCTTCTCTCTCTTTCTCCACCCTCCCTGCACACCCTACTGCAAGGTTGATCTTCGCACCCAGCTAAAGATCTTACAATAACAGAAGGCTCTCTCACTCAACACTTCTCTCTCACACAATAGTACTCACTTAATCATACAATAACAATGAAATCTCAACCCACTTATCTCTAACCCATCCCAGGTCCTTTAGACCTTTATTTATACATTACAATAGCTCTTAGACACCCTTAGGTTAAAACCTAAGTGTCAAAACCCTAGATACCAAAACCCTAGCTGTCTCAAACCCTAGGTCAACTTGACCCATGCTTTCAGGGTTTTTCTAGTCTATCTTTCCTTCCTTCATGCACTGTGCTTCAAAGCATATTTTGACATATTCTTTCACTTGTTGAGTTGTCCACTATCCCTCTTTCTTTCTGATCTATCATCCTCGATACCCTCATCCAACGACCTGCTTTCTCTTACTTCGCTCTGTCTTTTCTACTCTTTTTCTGAATTTGACCCAGTATTAATCACTGTGTCTTCCGCACAGTTCACATTTTTCCTTTTCTCCCTTAATCTTCGCTTTCTTCCATAACCCCGGGGCCAACAAGTTCCTTGTACTCCACAGCAAAATGGATTTGTTGAGCGGAAACATAGATCTCCAAAGGAGATGGCATGTTGCATGTTGCATGCAAAGTGACTACCACATAGACTATGGGTTGAAGCACTTAATTGTGAAACATACATCCAAAATAGATATTCCCATAGATATGTCAAGGATAAGACACCCTATGAGGCTTGGAGTGGCCTCAAACCGGATGTGACCCACTTTCACATTTTCGGTTCACGTGCATGGCCCTGGATTCCCTCTAAAAAGAGGAAGGCACTTGATCCAAAGATCATTGAGTGCATTTTTTGTTGGATACCTCGACAGTGTGAAGGGATATAGACTTATTGATCTTTCCTCATACCAACTCATCATTGAGCGAAGTGTCCAATTTGAGGAAAATGTCTCGCATGTACCTCAACAAATCCTTGTAGACACCTTCATTCTTCCACCTGTCTGAGATGATGAGCATGCAAATTCCGACTCTTCATACAAGATTTTTGATTTAGAGGACTCAAATGATTCAGATTCAAAGTCAGTACAGTCATATGTAGAGTTAGAGCATCCAGATGCAATTTCAGAGCTAGAGCAGAGGCCCAAGTGGGCACAAACTACTCTTCAGGATGCAGGGGATCTCTTTGGTGATCTAGGGGACACTAGGATGACTCGATATGATTTAGAGGAGCCTCATGTTGCACTCACTGCCACTAAACCATTGCCCTTCAGGCATATTTTCTTGGTTTAGTATTCAAATCCACAGTCTTATGGTGAGGCTGTTGGAAATCCCTTTTGGGAATCCGCCATGCAGGAGGATTATGTTAGGTTCCTAACCCGCACATAGGTAGAACAATATATTCGGATGTAATAAAGGTCAATATTAATAAGGCCTTTCAATAAAATAGAATAAGGAAAATGTAAGAAGACCTAATAGAATCTTCTGCTTCTAGAAGGATCTTCCTCTAGATGCTTCTTTTTAGTATAAATAGGAGTCGAGGGTATGAGAACCTCAGCTTGGATATTATTGTAATAGAGCTCTGCTCAACTGGAGGTTGCCCCCTCGAAGAGGCCTATGAACATTGCTTTCAGATTCAAAGTGTTATTTATGTTATTATTCTCTTATCATTTCAGTGTTATTGTGGTGAATGTTCTGGTTATATTACAATTATTCTACCATTTCTAGCATTTTATTTATGTTCTGCATACATTTTATATCTGGTATATTACAAGTGGTATCAGAGCACTTTCCTCTGCAGAAAGTGTGGGTTAAATTTTTTTTCAGGGTAGAGACATATTCCGACGTCTTTAAGCCACAGAGATCTATTGTTATGCTCATAAACCCATGGTCGAGGGATTCATACACGCAGGAAATACAAGTGGTACTTAAGCACACATCTGTTGGCCACCCTTGTAACCCATGTTGGTACCCCATCGAGTGGTATCGCATCATAAAACACCTGTGTACGGATCAACCTAGATTACCTGAAGCCCTCTTTAGATAAAACAATCGATCGCTTGACTGCTATAGTGTCACCGAGAAAAACACTCGGGAAGATACTCTCTAGTACCTGGGTAGTCAGGTAGTATGACTAAGGGTACAGTCTATCCTCCTTAGTTGGTGCCCTGAGATATTGGGACGAGTACTACGGTTGGACCCCGTATGTATATCAGAGAGCTATAGCACAGGGAAAACCCTTGTCTATAGAACCCTTGAATACCTAACCCTTGGGGACAGAAACATAAACAAATTAAAACAAACAAGATCTATTACCGCACAACTGTGTTCGGGTTGCCAAGTAAATACACATTTCTTTCTGGTTAAGCATTTGGGCATTTACTCTCTGTAGTATTCTTCAGACCAGAATTTGTTTCACCCTTATTTGAGACCTATTCCATTGGATTCATCTCTTCACCCTTCGCACATTCATCCATATCATTTTTCGGAAACATTTTTTACCATGCCTGCTCCTTTTCAATTCCCCCATCCTCATGGCCCATACCCATAGCCAAGATTTGGAAGCTCACTTCAACACCTTGCAATCTGGTCTCATCGAAACCCAACAAGAAGTGAAACAACTTAGTGCCAATGTTGCAGACATCAATACAACCATGCAGTCCTCAATGGAGGAAATCAAGCAAGACCTCACCACCTAGCTTGAATCATTCTTTTCGGCACTCTGCACCAAACTGCATATCCCTACAGATAACCCTTCCTCTTCCTCACCTCCACATCTTGAAGGTGACCATTCCTTTCATTTCAATAACTTTCAGAACCATCACTTTCAACGTGACCTACGCCTTCCACGGGTGGATGTGTCCAAATTTGATGGCTCGAACCCCACTGGTTGGGTAACCCAAATGGAACATTATTTCTCTTTATACGACATTACTAATGACTTGGCCAAACTCTAGTATGGTGTTCTCCATCTAGATCAAGAATGGTGGCGATGGTGGAAATGGAGAAAAACTTCTCGTCAAGGGTATATTGCTTGGACACAATTTGTGGAAGAGATTTATGAACGCTTTGACACTGACACCAACCATTTGGGCCGTTTGACAAAGTTGAAACAATTAGGAACAATGGAAGACTTTATAGCTGCCTTTGAGCGCTTGGCTTTTAGAACAGAGGGCATGTCTGATGCCTTTCTCCGAGAGTGTTTTATCAGCGACCTCAAGGATGAGATTCATGCCCATGTCCTCATGGCTCCGCCTCGGAGTTGGGTGGAGGCTACTAAAAGAGATAAAGAAGCACAACAGGTGGTATCCTCTCAAAACTGAAAACCCTCCTTTATCCCTTGTGCTAAACCAGTAAATCCCACTACTCCCTCTACTCCATTAAAGATCCAAAAATTGACCAAGGATAAAATGGCTTAATGCCAACTCAAAGGCCTTTGTTCTAACTACAATGAAAAATATTTCCCGGGCCACAAGTGTAAAGAACAAAATATTTTTATGGCCATCTGCAAGGATATTTCGGAAGAGGATGTATAAAGTCCCCTTGTGTCTGAGTCACCTGAATCCATTGACATAACCCCTTCCTCAGACCCTCCCAAAGTAGAACCAGTCATTTCCCTCAATGCTCTCACTGGCTTCTTCGCTCCCCAAACCCTCAAGCTAATCGGTTACATCAAGCATTGGAAGGTCATTATTCTGGCTGCCCAAGAAACTCATTGCTACATTCATGCCATCAATAATTTCCAAATCATGATTGCCAATGGTGGTTCCATTAAATGTGGAGGGTGTTGTGAAAATGTGTGTCTCCAAATTGGTGACTACCACCTGAAATCCCATATGTTTGCTATCGACATGGGAGGTTGTGACATT
>SNQJ01S0030936.1:121199-157940 GCA_010110895.2 Picea sitchensis
TTAATAAGGCCTTTCAATAAAATAGAATAAGGCGGATGTAAGAAGACCTAATAGAAGCTTCCGCTTCTAGAAGGATCTTCCTCTAGATGCTTCTTTTTAGTATAAATAGGAGTCAAGGGTATGAGAACCCCAGCTTGGATATTGTTGTAATATATCTTTACTCAACTGGAGGTTGCCCCCTCGAAGAGGCTCATGAACATTGCTTTCAGATTCAAAGTGTTATTTCTATTATTATTCTCTTATCATTTCAGTGCTATTGTGGTGAATGTTCTAGTTATATTATTGTTATTCTTCCATTTCTAGAATTTTATTTATGTTTTGCATACATTTTATATTTGTATATTACAGAGTACAACTCTCTCCTCGAGAACCAGACTTGGGATCTGGTTCCCCTTCCTTCTGGGAGGAAACTTGTCATATGCAGATGGATCTACAAGACCAAGAGCACAACGAATGGAAATATTAGCAGATACAAAGCCAGGATTGTCGCCAAAGTATTTTAGTAGTTTCATGGTATTGACTATGATGAGACCTTCTCTCCAGAAGCGAAGATGGATTCCATATGATTGACACTTGCCATTGTGGAAACCAAAGGATGGAAATTCCATTAGATGGACATGAAGAATGCATTTCTTCACGACGATCTCTCTGAGGAGATCTATATGGAGTAGCCCCAGGGATTTATGTAGGACTCATATTTGGTCTGTCAACTGAAGAAGTCCCTTTATGGCCTCAAGCAAGCTCCAAGGGCATGGTATGCCAAGATGGAATCCTACCTATTTTCATAGAAATTTGTACATTAAATTAGACCTGAATGTCTACATGATTAGGATGACTGATTCACTTCTACTTTTAGTTCTGTATGTTGATGATTTTTTGATCACTAGTTTCTCGACTTCAGCGATTGCTGCAATCGAGATGATTCTACATGAAAGGTTTTTGATGAAGGACATGGGTCTGCTACACTTCTTCCTTGGACTCGATATCCATCAGGATGCATTAGGCATCAAACGATCTTAGGCCAAGTATGCACAAGATCTCCTTGAGATATTTCACACGACAGACTGCAATTTTTCTCCGACTCCTTTCCTATCAAGATTCAAACATGAGGATGGCGAGGAGACTCCACTGGTTGATAACACTTTGTACAGACATCTAGTGGGGAGATTTTTGTATCTCACACACTCCAAACCAGACCTCTCATATGTAGTTGGCGCAATTTCCAGGTTCATGCAGGAGCCGCATGAGCTACATTGGAAGGCTAGCGTATCCTTCGATACGTACAAGGCACCATCACCTTTGGGATTCATTATGAAGCAAAATCTACATTAGGTCTCATCGGATTTATTGATTTTGACCAGGCTGGTGATAGCACTGATCGCAAGTCCACATCTGGTCACTCACTTAGTCTTGGTTCCAGGCCTATCTGTTGGTCGAGAAAGAAGCAAGCCTCCATTGCTCTATCTTCAACTGAGGCAGAGTACATAGGGGTAGTTAACATAACCATTCAGGCCATGTGGCTACAACATTTTCTCACTGATTTTGGCATTCACTTTCATCGGTCGATCGTCATCTGGTGTGACAACCAAAGCACTATGAAGTTCTGCAAAGATCCAGTTCAAAGGCAGCAGATGAAGCACATTGAGATCCACATGCACTACATCCGGGGCTTGGTACATGAGGGGATCATCGACTTACAGTTCTATCCCTTAGCAGAATAGGAGGCAAACATCTTCACCAAGACCTTCACTAAGCAAAAGTTCCATTCTCTGCGAAGTCATGTTGGAGTGAAGGACACAGTTTCCTAGCAAATGTAGTTCTTATTTTTACATACATTGTACCTTGAGGGGGGGGTTTTCCCATGAGGTTTTCCCTCTTTCCTCACTTTATTTCAGTGTATATTTTGTATTTGGGTACTGTTGAGCACTCAACACACCCTAAAAAGTCTATGTCAAATCTTAATTTTGGGGTACCACTTGATCTTTTCGCACTATCTGATTGGACTTCAGTATGGAAAATTATGCTTTTTCTTATCATTTTCTCATTTAAGGCTCTCAAATTTTGCTTGAGCATGAGAAAACCCATAACTTAAAAATACTAAAATGTAATTAAAGAATCGACAGGCAAGAATTTTCCCTGACGCGCTTAATAAATTTGGCATGGGAAAGGATTAAGCATGAAAGGAAATCACTCGAGAGAACTAAGATAGTCGAGCGTCGATCTTCATCGCCGTCGATAGACTGGAGTTTTCTTTTGTGACGAGATTCACCAAGGATATCGCCAATGACTGACCCTTTCGGCATTGGCAAAAGGCTATAGGAGTAAGCGCTAATGAAGAAATAAATTATATCGTCGATCACCGACTTTCGGAACGTTTTCAGTATCGGGGGTTTTTCGAGGATGATAATCCACAAGGAAACTACGTGACAGGTTTATTTCTAAAAGTTGCTCCCCGATACCTTTTTCAACATCGGTAGTCCCAAGTCAATATTAGAGCACTCGACTTGAACAAAGTCCTGAGTCCGACCAGTACCCGCATGCTGAGTTCCTGGTCTTCAGTACCATGTGTCCCTAGTCAGTGATGCCACGTCAACGTCGTACAATGAAATCGATCAGCGTCAAAGGTTTGTTTTGAAAAATGATATGAACAAAGAATGCAAAGCAACTCAAAAAAACACTAAATATAAAATTGGGGCTAACTTACAAGAAAATTGGACAAAGAACCCAGTAGATACACATGCAAAGAGAAGAAATGATGCATTCAACCACTGTATCCAGAATCCTTTTGTCAAAGTTTCAAGACTTTATATATTATATTTTCATCGAGCTCAAGTTACATATAGTAGAGACTATCTACACCTTTTGGCCAGCCAACTTGGTTACATTAAGAACATGAAAATATCCACAACAAAAAAAGGGAAAATTATCAAAAGTTTGTGTCGCGTCTGAGAATAAAAAATAGAGTTCATTGATCATGCCTCTTCTGTGCGCAGACTTTATTCCCAGTTGTTTCATGCTCCTTGAGGTGTTTTCATTTTTTGTTCTTCCGACACTCTTTTCACTTCGCGCAGCTACACGATCGCATCTTGCGCCTCCTGAAGTTTCCTCTTCAGGCAGGTTGTGTTCCCTTCATGACCTTGTGGTGCTGACACCTCAAGGGTCTTTTTCGACAACTATTTTTTTAGTTCTCTATTTTCCTGGTAGAGTTTAGCTATGGAAAGTTGTGCCTGCTCTAGCTGTTGACTAGGTTCTCGACATAACCCAAGGATTTTTTCCTCCTCATTTTTCTTCTGCTTCCCCAACTTGCGGTTTCGACCGGATCGAGTCAGATAGCATGCCTTAGGAACTCCTGAGTGGCTAATCATGTGCACAACTCAATTGGGATTTGGTTTTCCCTGACTTCCTTATTCTTCTTGGGCCTTCCTCTCCTCTACGATATCTGTTGTTGAGGAAGCATGATTTCCAACCCGAGTCCTTCCGGCGTAACTTCTTCCACTTCGACCTTCGCATTCTGTGATACCATTGTTTCCATGAGAAGGTAAGAATATCCCTTTGAAGCCTCAGGAACACCTGTTGCAAATAAGAATGAGTCTGAGGCATTTTGGGGCTCAGGCCTGGCACTTAGGCTACCTTGCAGGCCCCATATTTTGTTTTGAGGAGTTCCCATGGTGCGACAACATATCTATCTTATGCGTGGGTGACTTGACAAAGGCCCAAAGAAAAGAATGTGATTGATTTGGGCTCACGAGATGAGTCAGTGCATAAGATCAGATGGTAAGTAGAACACATACAAAAAATCTAGAATTTATAATGGAGCAGGCAATGGGTCGAAATGTGCCAAGGAACACTAAATTCCTTGTGACGGGATGTTTTAAAGAATTTATGTGTCACATCCACATGACGGGTATGATCCGGGGCATGTGAGATGAAGCCTATAGGATTTGCAGAGGATGTTTAAATTCCCCAGCCTCCATAATGAGTTGATGATGGTTGATGCACTTGCTAATGTGACTCTTGTTTGACAAACTTGCATCGGCCTGAATCATTTAACGACTTCCCTTATGATAGTATCTGAATCTTTTGGAACTTACTTGTACTTTTGGCACATGTTTGTCTCTGACATCCTTTCTCGACCCCAAGGGACAACCAACCACTAGTGTGACTTTACTTCTCATGTTTTCTGTATCTGAATTTTCAAGTTGTTTCATGCGGATGTAACCCACCCTAACTGAAGGAAACTAATGGCGCTAATAGAGACGGTGTAGGTAATTTGAAGGGTTGTTGAGACCACGTAAGTATCAAACAACTAGGCTTAGCGATATTTACAGGTATGCACCAGTCTGGATTCTTCACGCTTACTTTTTTACATATATTTTGTTGATTATTGTTCTGTAAAAAATTTCTAAACGATTTTAATTCCGATTTTAGGAAAGATCCCTCTGACTATCGAGCAAAATTGGCTCTGTAACTTCGCCGAGGGATATGAGAGAAACTGGGTCTGAAGATCAACAAGGTGATGAAGGATATCAAACTACTCGATTCGGTACACCCGACGACTTTGTCGACTTGTGTGACATATTCAAATCACATGCCAAACAATATTCTTCATGGGCCGAAAGACTAGCAAAGGTGACCGACACAGCGCCAGGACAGGTGTAAAAATTTCTGGAACATTTGATTAGTGCTCAAACTATGCTTTAGCAGTTAAGTTCTAGTCTAGTCAAGTATCGGGTGCATGTGGTGGATATCAGAGAAGTTTATGCAGCCCCGATGGAACAAAACATATTTCCATACGCCCAAACCTGGGAGGAGTTGTTCATCATTTGGTCATAGTTTGATAAAAGTCTCCCTTTCAAGTGATATCTTGAGTTGACTGTTAAAAACACTATCAGAAGAGAACACCACGTGACGAATTTTGTTTACTTATCTACACTTAGCCATTATTTTCAGTTGAATTTTATGTTATAAATAAGAACATCAACCAATTATTTAAGGGTCGATGGTTGCTGCAAGAAACTCTTTTTTTTTTTTGTTAAGAAATATTTCTAAGCTAGCTTTAATTGAGAAGTCCTTTTGGACCAGAGACAAGTTATATTTTCATCAAATGCATGTGTGATTAGACGTGGATAAGAACTATTTCCTATCTCATTTCATGAATGGATGTTGTAATGAGTAAGACCTGTTAAATCTATTGTTAAGTTATCTGATGCAATGTTTTACAGATATTTTCCTTAATGATGTAGATGAATCATTGTGTTACTATATGATGGAGGAATAGATTCGGTGAATTATTTTTCTTGCCATCATCTTATCGCATACATGTTTTCTTTCTGATAATTAGTATCTCATACAATAATTGGATGCTCACATGGTTAACGTATTAGTACTAGACCTGTGGTATAGAATTGTCATCTGGGTGCTCGAGTAGCGGGTTATCCCAAGCTCAACCTCTTCTCGAGTATTTAGAATCTTTTCCTGTTTTGTTGCCAAGTTGGTTTATACTGGCTTACAATCTTATATCGGTCCCACCTAAAATAAAATAAAAAAATAAAAAGTCCAAACTGAAGGAGACACCTTCACAAGAAAACGTAAATCCCATCGATTAATTGGTCAGATCTCAAGATATGGAGAACCATTCCACCATTAAACACTGCAGAGTCTAATTGGGACTCGGTGGTGGGTTTGGTTCCTGCTGTTGAACTAAAGGGATATAGGACCCATCAACATGTACCTAACATGGCCTCGTTGTCAGGACCCATTCTTTACTTTCACCATAGTGATGTTTAGGGAGGGTGTTGGAGTTACTTAACACACACCTAGGATTTATTTTTCCTAAGGTTTTTCCTTGTTTATTAGTCATAATTAGTCATTATCCAGTCTCCTATATTTTAGGGGAGAATATTCCACCCGAAGAATATTCTCTTTCAATTGACACTTCAGTTTGACTAGTTGAGTTGAGTTTAGATGTTGCATTGGTTTTATCACCATGAAACAATGGGATCATATTATTCATAACCATGCCAATTCAAACTTGCCTTGGTATCATCACCAGACTGGCACATTACCCTTGATTCCCTGAGTTAAATCCTCACTACTCTATGTTCAGTCAGTTAACTGAAGACTAGTTGACTAGTTAACTCAACTATAGGTGACAGTTCACTCCCGTAACTACCTGAAGGACTAGACTAGGTGGCAATTCACTCCTGTAATTGTTGGTGTGTGTTTAGATCACTCTAGAACACCACTATGTTGCATTGGTTCTCCTCCAGTGTGCACTCGTTGAGTTTTACAGAGTATATCATGTGTAAATTGTTCATTATTCATAATGGTTAATGAGAATTCTTTCATTCTTTCTCTCCTTCTTCTTCTTCTTTCTCGAATTCTCTCTGCAAATATCTGTATAATTGTTTAGCTAGATACATTTTGTTCAGATTCAACACATTTACAACAAGGATGATGCTAGGGTGGATCCTAAAAATATTGAATCTATGCAATATTGGCCTCACCCAAAGACTCTCAAAAGCTTGCGGGGATTTCTGGGTTTAACAAGTTATTATCGCAAGTTTGTTAAGAATTATGGAAAGATTGTAGCACCTCTCACTGCACTACTTAAAAATAATTCTTTCAGTTGGAATCCAATAGCTTCTAAGGATTTTCAAACCTTGAAGATGGCCATGTGCACCACTCCAGTCCTAACCCTTCATGATTTCACAAAGACCTTTGTCTTGGAATGTGATGCTTCTGGGAAGGGAATTGGCGTTGTCCTTATGCAAGAGGTTCGGCCTTTGGCCTTTACCAACAAACAACTGTCCGAGAGAAATTTGGGAAAATAAATCTATGAAAAGTAAATGTTGGCTATTCTTCATGTCGTGGATCTTTGGTGACCTTATCTATTGGGGAAACTCTACCAAATTAAGATAGATCATCAAATCCTCAAGTATTTTCTAGAAAAACGCCTTTCCTCCCCCGAGAAACAAAAATGGGTGACTAAGCTCTTTGGATATGATTATGAGATCATTTAAAAAAAATAAAAAGACAATGTGGTTGTTGATGCTCTTTCCAGAAAATATGAATATGAAAGGTCTCTTTTTTCTCTCTCTTTCGTTGTACCAGATTGGCTCCAAGTTGTTCGCCAGGAATGGATACACGATCCCAAAAGTTTTCATTTGATACAACAATTGTGGTCCAATTCTCCAGTTTTCCCAGGGTACTCTTGTCTCAATGATGAGCTTCGATACACGTGTCATTTGTATTTAAGTAAACAGTCAAAACGTAAATCCGCAGTACTTTCTGAGCTTCATGCTACACCCACATCTGGGCACTTCGGGTTTACCAAACCTATGACCAGGTCAAACGTTCTTTTTTATGAGATGGTATGAAATAGGACATTTGTAATTTTGTGGCTAAATGTGATGTGTGTCAATGCAACATGGATAAAATTGTGAAATCTCCTAACACACTACAACTGCTTCTGATTCCACCTACTATTTGGTGGGATATCTCTATGGATTTTATTGTAGGCTTACCTAAATCGGGAAATAAATCAGTCATCATGATGGTAGTTGATCGTCTTTCCAAGTATGCTCATTTATGTTCTCTTCAACACCTATTTAAAACATCTATTGTGGCTCAAATTTTCATGGATTAGGTATTCAAGCTTCATGGCATGCCACATTCTATTATTTCTGATCGTGACCCAACCTTCACCGACAATTTTTGGCAAGAACTGTTCAAGCTACAAGGCACCCAATTGCATCTTAGCACAACTTATCATCCCCAGACTGATGGTCAAATTGAAGTTGTCAACAAATGTTTGGAAACATATTTGAGGTGATTTTCATCGGAAAGGCATAATCGGTGGGCTCAATGGTTACCACTATCTGAATGGTGGCACAACACTTTGTACCATATAGTTACGCACATGACTCCTTTTGAAGAGGTATATGGACAAAATACACCTTCATTCCTCTCATATTTTCTAGGTGTATCGAAGGTCTAGGCGGTTGACCAAACGCTTGAAGTTCGAGAGGCTATTCTCTGTACCCTCAAAGAGAATTTGGTCATGGCCCAGAATCACATGAAACAACAAGAAGATCAAGGTCACTCTGAATGTCAATTTTCATAAGGGAACAAGTGTTTCTTTGACTCGAACCTTACAAGAAAACTTCCCTCAAGGATGACCATTGTTAGAAATTGGCACCAAAATTTATGGTCCTTATTCTATTATCAAATGTGTGGGACAGGTGGCCTATCAGTTAGATTTTCCCAGTCATTCTAAGCTCCATCCTGTTTTTCATGTTTCCTGCTTAAAGAAGGTGATTGGAACTAAGTGCCAAACTCAAACCAACCTTCCTGAGTTGGACGAAGAAGTCTCCATTTGGCTACAACCACAAGAAGTTTCGGACCAATGTGAGCGTCGAATGCATCAATGAACCATCAAGGAAGTGTTAGTCTAGTGGAAAGATACAACTCCAGCAGATGTCACTTGGGAACCAGCTACCATTCTGCAACAATTTCCCCATTTCAAGTGTTGAGAACAAGGTTGTTTTTAAGGGGGATGACATGTTAGGGACCTAACCCCTCATGTAGGTAGAATAATATAATTCCATGTAATAAAGTTCAATATTAATAAGGTATAGAAATAAGGAATAATAAGTCCAATGTAAGAAGACCTAATAGAAGCTTCCTCTTCTAGAAGGATCTTCCTCTAGATGGTTCTTTTGATAGACATATTTAGTATAAATAGGAGTTGAGGGTATGATAAGTTTTTTCTTGGATATTATTGTAATAGAGCTCTTCTCTGTTGGAGGTTTCCCCCTCTAAGAGGCAAGTGAACATTTCTCTTGGTAATCAAAGTGGTATTTCTGGTGTTATTTTGCTATCATTTTGGTATTATCGTGGTGTTGTTCTGGTTATATTGTTGTTCATCTACCATTTCTAGCTATTTATTTCTGTTTTGCATACTTTTTATATCTGGAATATTAAAAACAACATGGATGACAAGAGGCTCCCCAAAATTTCTTCAAAGTCTATCCAAAACCACCAACGACTCAATAAGGGATGGAATAAAGATGCCAAATCTTGGCTAAATAATTAGGGAATACAAGAAGAAGCCATCAGGCATAATATCGATAATATTACAAATATTATCACTTTTAAATTTAAGGAGAATATGTGGTGTGATAAAGAATTAGTGGATAAAAGGAAATCAAGATACTAAAAGGAGGTGATCAACCCCAATTTAGAAGATCAAAATTACCTCTCAGTTTTGAGAAGTGCAAAGAAGAAAAATACACATTGCTTAAATAAGAACAAACTCTCATGATCTACATTGTGAAACTGGGCATTGGAAAATTCCCAAAACACCATGGGATGAGATAATTTGTCATCGTTGTGACACTAAGAAAGTAGAATATGAAAAACACTTCCTCTTGGATTGCTCTGTTGTTGGAGAAGGCTATTTTGGATAAGTATTGGGAATCGCACAGGAACGAATCACGCGACATTTTTGATAAGGAGCAGTGTGCGTGCAAAGTAGTTGGAGCATGTTCATGAGTCAGCAGAAAAGTAGTTAGGATTTTGGGGACATTATGTCCACCTTGTAACCATTTCATAACGGACTTATCCCTATTGTAAATCTATAAATTGTAATGTGTTTTTGGGTAGAAGAAGGCCAAGTATGCAAGAGTGAAGAATTGGCTAAGTGTTCAGGTGTTTTGAGTGATGACTATGGTTTTCGAGAGTTAGGCTTGCACTACAACAGAATGTTTGAAGTAGGTTTGGGTAATTTTAATTGATATATATTTTTATATGTGTAGTGTGCAATTGTAAGAAGATTGCAATGAATAAAATAAGAAGCCAATCGTTGTGGATGTAGCCCAGTTTTGGGTGAACCACACTAAAACCTTGTGTCTTGATGTGTTGGTTTTGTGTGTTATGTTTCTGATGCATATGATGTTTATTGTTACTGAGAAATGAAGATAAAGGTATAGTATTCTGAATATGTCATTTTTATATGTTTTTATGGTCATGCACACTTAATTTAATGGTGAATGAATGAATGTTAAGTGGAGTAATGTCACACATGGGGTATATTGAATAATAATTAAAGGTTAGGTAACACGCACTACACACACAATATATGAATGGATAATGCATAGTATGGTTATGTTGAATGCCTCACTTTCCCTCATCACTACAGAAACTTGGTTCCTGCAACCCTTCTAGATGCATTGGGTGAGACTTCACTTGCTTGTGGGTGATGCCGAAAGGGTTTTTGTCTAATGGTTTTGTTGGTTTATTAATAATTAACCTCGGGTCTACCCATTGCATGCCAACAAATGGTTTTGTTGTCGAGACCGGGATCTATAATTGAGAGGAATGTTTTGGAGGTTGAATAAGGAAGAGATCACAGAATAGTTAAGGAGGAAGGAATGGGAATTTTCTAGAGAACATAATAGGAACCCACGTCTTAGCGGTGAACAATGGTTGCAAAGGTATGTGTTTACAGATCTTCATGAAATCTTCTTTGGTTAGTTTCTGATAATTTTGATTGAATGGTTATAAAGGTTAGTGGAGAATGTTGGAAAATACGGAGTTGGGGCTATGAGAAACTGGACTCTTGAATTGATCAGACAGTTGAATACAGTAAGTAATAAAATTTCTCGTGCATTTGATTTTTGGTTGATTAGTATACTAGGGGGTTACATTACAGAGTTTGTAATATATTGTGTTAACACCCTGTAATTTCCCAGGCTGAGGATAAAATTGTCAGGGGTAACCACAAAACTGCTTGGAGTCAAGGATATAGCCCTCCAAGACTTGGAGAGGGATCTCTCTGTATGATCTAACTTTGTTGCAAATGGATATTAGGCTTGTTATGAGGATAGAAAGTTTTTTTTTGAATTTTTGGGTTGGGACAACAAAAGAGGAACATTGGGAAAAATAGAGTCAAGAGGTTAAGATGATTAGATGAATGAATAACGAAGACAAACTATAACCAGGAAAGGTAATCATGTTAGTGGATACTTTGATTTTTTGATATGGAAAGGAAGAGTAGGTTAGGGTTCAATCCAAATGCAGAGCAAAGATTATCTGAATTCTACATTCAAACTTGGAAGAAAACATAAATATTGCTTAAAGCCTGAACAGGGTGTTTGAGACAAATCCTAAACATAATATTATTATAAACAATAAGGAAATAAAACAATATCTGAAACAAGAGAATGAAAACTTACATCAAGAATAAATTCACCACATGATCATGACACAAGAATCTGGAAACAAAATGTCTTGATATTCATCCAAAAAGTCACTTATAGCATGTTGAACATCTTTACAATAGATGATAATCTTTCCATGCCATCCTTCCATTAAGGTCCAACCCTTTCTTGAATATATTGGGTCTAAATATATATACAAAACAACTTTCCCCATCTGAGGGGTCGAATTCTTCATGATAGGAGCAAATCACAAGAAAATCTCCAACTAAACTGAAGACTAGGAAGTCAAAAACTATTTTCCCCATTTTACTCTAACTGTTTGACTGACTTTAATGACCCTTTAATTACATTCAAATATTCATGAACAGTTAATATAAATTTTATTACATCATATAGACACCTCATAAGGTAAACCACATCTTTGGAATTTGAATTGGACCAAGGAAATTGAAAATTTATCCTGCTGGTAAAATTTCCTGGTAAAAACACAACGAATTTTGCAGAAACATAGTGTGATCTTTGAGGGTACTTTTCGAGGCCTTCCCTTGATCATTTTTCAAAAAGGATGATTTTTTTCGATAACTGAGGATGTCTACTATGCTCCTGAACAATTAAATAAGAAACATAGCCACTCCAAGACATCAAAAAACTAATTTTTCCTCAACTGGTCTAGAAGCTCAATGCCTTGGTGAAAACAGGGGCAAAAATCATTTTTTCGGCACATTTTTTACTTTTTGCTGCAAAAATGATACAGACCTACCCCACCAATGATATATTTGAGATGTAAACTTGATAATATATTCATCCATGCTGAGAAAAGTGAATTTTGAGCCTCTAGGAAAAAGCATAGCGTGGGCTCGTTGCGCTTCTGTACATGCCCGAAATTGTCAATTTTTTTGTGTTTTCTGCAACAATAAGGATCAAATATGTAGATATATATCTCTAACCATAAAAAAATTTACAAAACTGAGAGAGTTTGGTGTGATTTGGTATGTTTGGAACAAAAACCTCCTCCAGTTTTCAAAAATAATTTATCATTTGTTCACACTTCAATTTTTAATTTGGTCATTAAAAACTATAGAAGTGTAGCGACCATACAACAGAAACATAGCGCCATTTCAAAAGGATGTTTGGAGGATTTCCCAGAGTATTTTTGGAATGCAATTGGTATGGTTGGAAATATGGATATGTCTACGGCACAATAGAGTCATCAAGAATTGAAAACCCTTGCTCCAAACCCCTAAAAAACTAACTTGAAGTAAAACTGTCCAAAAGTGCAGCAACCCACCTGTAGCAACTGTATTTTGGGAATTTATCTTGAATCATAACACCTGTGTATAAACTAAAGGAGGTTTTTTTTCCTTTGTTTATTATCGACAAAATGTCTTTCACTTTTGTCAAATTCATCTTCATTTGGTCAGAAACTTATTTTGAAGAAAAATTGTCCCTATGTACAACAAATGACCACAAAACCCTAAAAATCATGCCAATCACCTCCTTATCTTTGATCTCTGATACTTGGTGTCTTTGTTTTCGTTCCTCGTGACCTTCTCCAAGTTCCCATGATTTCAGTTTGCATGATAGAAAACCTTGTTCTGATAAGGGGGAAAGAGACAGGGTAAACTTTGGGAAAACAGAGGAAACAAGATTATGAATTTAATGATCACCCACTAACTCATGACATGATGAAAATGACCATGAATGATAAAGACCATAATAAGATGGAGGGATAAGAGAAATCAACTGATCCAATCAAGACAGGTGTATTCATCACGAGAGAAATGCCAAATAGATAGTTGAAAAATCAAGTCACCTATAATTATAGGACCCTAACATAGGCTCCACCTGGGGATGGCAGCTCTTTCGAGAGGTGTCAAGAACCATAGAAATCTAAACACATAGACCAATGCCTTATCCATTGGGATGATCCCAAAACTTTATTATGAAACCTGCATCTATTCTGATCCTCTGTGGTTGAACCTTAAGTAGAAAAATTGGTCTACATACCAAAATCTGAATTGAACTGACAAAAAACGTTTGAAAGTGCTGATAAACTTGAGCTTATTTGCACACTGCAAAATTGACTACTGAAAAGATTCTTATCTAGTAATATTATTTATGTACAATCTTATTCTAACACTGAATGATTGGTTTTAATCAGTGTGAAATATCCAATATAACCATTCAAAAATTGGATATAATACCTTAACTCCTTCATTGTTTTTCACAAAACACAAAACTAAATCTATTAAGGGTACTTGAGAGTAATTGTCAGCCTGTTCTTTACCACAAAGAGATTGGTAAATATAAAAAACAAAAGAAATGTTGGAAATGGATTGGGGCTTTGTAGTGATGAATTTCTCCATATAAATAGCCATAGGATCAAGATAGACCTGGCCCATTCCTTGATATTCAAATTCAACCAATTCAACCTCATGATTTGGTACTATATGTATGATGTCTAGATCCTCAAACAATTCCTGATATGGCTGCAAATGTTCTGATGGGATTTGTAATGAGACTCCTGCTGAAAAAGATAATGAAGTTGACTGTTTGATCATGTCAATATCATAACATGTTTTCAGCCCATAGCTGGATGATGGAAAATGACTTTGACAACACAAGTCATCCAACACATCAGATATTGGATCTTGTAGAAATTGAGATGATTGTTGCATTGGTTCCACTGAAACTTCTTGATTTTACATGTGTTTATCCTTTAGCACATACTCAATATTATTTTTCAAAAACTGAAATGAATTAAAGCTTAATGGTACAGAGTTATTTTGGATTAACTCATATTCTGTCTCAGGCTCTAAGATTTCATCTAGAATTTGAAAATCAATGTAGGTCAAGGGCTGCAATTATGGGTTTAGAAAAACCTCCATATCATCAATGGAATCTTCAACTGATTGATCATAACATTCTCCCTCCCTACTATTGACAACTTGCTTACAATTTTCTCTCAAAAATTGAACAGAAGAGAAACATAAGGGCAAAGGTTTTTCCTTTATTCTGAAATTTTCTGCAATTTCCTCATCGTTGTCATGATTATTATGCAAAGGCTGATTGTTATATCTGAGTTGTAACTGATCTTCTTCCTGCCAACGACATGTTGTTGATTTCTTTGAACAGTCAACATCTATTTCAACCACATAATCATCATCATACTGATCATACTTGGGTGGATTATCCAGGTAAGAAATGTCATCAAACATGCACATCATATCAGCTGGTTGTTCCTCTGCAAGTTGAGTTGGAGTTTCATATTTGACTGTGTTATGAATTGAATACATGACATGATCATTTTCCAATCCATGATATCAAGGGTGAGATACAACGTGTTTATGAATAATGACCCTTTCTTTCTCTGTAATCAATGGGACATGATGCCTTTGAACAACAAGTTGTTCTCTTATGCTAATCATGTGTAACATTTATTCCATGGTGCTGGCCAGAATATCCAGTTTAGCTTCTGAAGATTTCAGATGATCCTTTGATATTTTCTTCCTTTCTTCTGCCTTCAGCCTTGACCTTTATTGGCTTCCACACTAATTGCAGTGTCTTGCATCTCCTTGAGTGTCATGGTGTTTCTTTCCCTTAGCTGAAATTCCATCTTTGGATCAAAAGCATCTAGATAGTGTAAGAGAGATAAACCAGGAGGTGGTCTTATATCAGTAGGCATGGAATTGTAAACTTGATTAAATCTGGCTGAAAATTGTTGCATTGTTTCTCCTGGCTATCTTATCAAATGATTATATTCTTCCAAAATGAGGAAGGGATTACTTTTGATCAGCCATTGATCCAATAAAACTTTCACAAATTGATTGAGTTCACTGATGCTTGTAGTTGGCAGATATTTATACCATTTCTTAGCTCTACTTTGAAAAGATAAAGCAAAAATCCTAATAATAACATCACTCTTTTCCACCTCAAAAAGGTCAAGATAAATTTCAAAACCTTGAATGTGTTTTTCAAAAGTGATGTAGCCATATTCTCCATCAAATCTGGGAAGATATTGGAATTAATTGGCATGGAAATCATGGAGTATGGGAGGTAAGACAAGAGGCTTCTATATATCTCGTATTTTTACAGGTGCAACAATATGTACAAAGATTGTAATGTTAGGCTTAAAATCTTGAGGCTCATTAGGTTGAACATGCTCTTCATGAATTTTGGAATTATCATTTGGATCAGGATCATGAGAAGGGAAGAAGTAATTAAAAATAAAACCTATCATATCTTAGATAAACTTCCAACTTGCATTCCTGATATTTTCAGTTTGTCTTGTCATTGTTTCAGGTTTTTCCTCTAGTGGAGTCTTTGAACTAGAACTAATCTGGAGTTGATTGGAATCGCCAGATGGAAGATTCAACCTTCTTGTGCCTGATCCCTATCCACCATCAGTAATCAGATCTGGAACTTGATATGATTTTATGAGGAAGGTCCCCAGTATGGTCGCCATTCTGTTAACACCTTGTAATTTCCTAGGCTGAGGAGAAAATCGACAGGGGTAACCACAAAACTGCTTGGATTCAAGGATCTAGCCCTCCAAGACTCATAGAGGGATCTCTCTATATGATATAACTTTTTTGGAAATGGATACTATGCTAGTTATGAGGATAGATTTTTTTTTTTTAATTTTTGGGTTGGGACAGCAGAAGAGGACCATTGGGCAAAATGAAGTCAAGAGGTTAAGATGATTAGATGAATGAATAATGGAGAAAAACTGTAACTAGGAAAGGTAATCATGTCAGTGGATAATTTGAGTTTTTGAGATGGAAAGGAAGAGTAGGTTAGGGTTCAATCCAAATGCAGAGCAGAGATTATCTGAATTCTACATTCAAACTTGGAAGAAAACATAAATATTGGTTAAAGCCCGAACAGGGTGTTTGAGACAAATAATGAACATAATATTCTTATAAACAATAAGGAAAGAAAAAAATATCTGAAACAAGAGAAAGAAAAATTACGTCAAGAAGGACTTCACCACATGATCATGACAAGAATTTGGAAACAAAATGTCTTGATATTCATCCAAAAAGTCACTTACAGCCTGCTGAACATCTTTATAGTAGATGATAATATTTCCATACCATCCTTCCCTTCAGGTCCAACCATTTTATTCAATATATTGGGTCTACATATATATACAAAACAACTTTCCTCATCTGAGGGGTCGAATTCTTCATGATAGGAGAAAATCACAAGAAAATCTCCAACTAAACTGAAGACTAGGAAGTCAAAAACTGTTTTCCCCTTTTTACTCTAACTGTTTGACTGACTTTAATGATCCTTTAATTACAATAAAATATTCATGAACAATTCATATACATTTTATTACATCATCTAGACACCTCATAAGGTAAACCACATCTTTGGAATTCGAATTGGAAATTTATCCTCCTGGTAAAAACACAACGAATTTTGTAGAAACGTAGTGTGATCTTTGAGGGTACTTTTAGAGGCCTTCCCTTGATCATTTTTCAAAAAGGATGAGTATTCTGGATATATGAGGATGTCTACTATCCTCCTGGACCATTAAATAAGAAACATAGCCACTCCAAGACATAAAAAAACTGATTTTTCCACAACTGGTCTAGAAGCGCAATGCCTTGGTGAAAACAGGGGCATAAAGCAATTTTCCACCGCGTTTTTTAATTTTTGCTGAAAAATTGATATAGACCTGGACCACCAATGATATATTTGATATGTACACTTCATAACATATTCACCCATGCTAAGAAAAGTGAATTTTGAGCCTCCAGGAAAAAGTGTAGCGTGGGCTTGCTGCGCTTCTGTACATGCTTGAAATTGTCAAATTTATGTGTTTTCTGCAACAATAAGGAACAAATATGTGTGTGTGTGTGTGTGTGTGTGTGTGTGTGTGTGTATATATATATATATAACCATTAACAATTTTAAAAAACTGAGAGATGTGTTTTTGATTTGGTATGTTTTGAACAAAAACCTCCTCCAGTTTTCAAAAATAATTTCTCATTTGTTCATAATTCAATTTTTAATTTGGTCACTAAAACCTACGAAGCATAGCGACCATACAACAGAAACGTAGTGCCATTTCAAAAGGATGTTTGGAGGCTTTCCCAGAGGATTTTTGGGATGAAATTGGTATGGTTGGAAATATGAATATGTCTATGACACAATAGAGTCATCAAGAATTGAAAACCCTTGCTCCAAACCCCTAAAAAACTGACTTGAAGTAAAACTGTCCAAAAGTGCAGCAACCCACCTGTAGCAATTGTATTTTGGGAATTTATCTTGAATCATAACACCTGTGTATAAACTGAAGGACGTTTTTTTTCCTTTGTTTATTATTGACAAAAAAATCTTTCACTTTTATCAAATTCATCTGCATTTGGTCAAAAACTTATTGTGAAGCAAAATTGTCCCTATGTACAACAAATGACCATAAAACCCTAAAAATCATGCCAATCACCTCCTTATCTTTGATCTCCGATACTTGGTGTCTCTGGTTTCCTTCCTCATTACCTTCTCCAAGTTTCCATGATTTCAATTTGCATGATAGAAAACCTTGTTCTGATAAGGGGGAAAGCAATAGGGTAAAATTTGGGAAAACAGAGGAAACAAGATTATGAATTTAATGATGACCCACTAACTCATGACACGATGAAAATGACCATGAATGATAAAGACCATAAGAATATGGAGGGATAAGAGAAATCAACTTAGCCAAGCAAGCTAGGTGTCTTCATCACGAGAGAAATGCCAAATATATAGTTGAAAAATCAAGTCACCTATAATTATAGGACCCTAACATATTATACACAGCATTATAGTGTCGCGGAGAGGGAATTATTCAAGGGATCACGCTGAAGATTTGTGAATGTGCTATCTACCTGGATAAAGATGTTGTTCTACAACAAGAATGTTATGAAGATGGAATCTGATTGCTAGGAACCTTCACGCACATAGAGGGATTGGGGGATGATTAGAGTATTGGTTTGAGAGTAGAAATATATGAAAAGGATGAATAAGGAATGGATGGACTGAGGATTCCAAGAGAGGAAGAAAGTGAGTCAGATGGAGAGATTGGAGTATTGCGTTGTGGGAAAAGGTTTAGGTACAGTAAGAATAAAATTGTGGCTGAGAGAGAATAGCTACATAGACTGTTTGAGAAAATAGACCCATGCATAGTGCTTCAGATCACACCATATAGAGAAAGGAAAGATAAAGAAAAGGATTCTCAGTACAATCCAACAGAAAAAGGAAGTCCATGTCATATCAGAATCTGTGTCGAACCCATGACCCCGTGTGCGTCACCAAGATATGAAGTAGAAGCATAGCTTTTTCAAGAGCAATTGTAGTTAGTGGAGGAATTCATAACAATAGACAAAATAGTGGAAGTGGGGCAGTGAACTAGAGTCAGTTAGCATCACTGAAGGTAAGTACTATGCATAATACAATGGCGGGAATAGATAATACATTAAGAATTCCTGGATTACAGGGAGAAGGGTCATAAGACCCAGAGAAACATCTACTTGTATGTGAGACAATATGGACTGCGAAGAATGTCAGTATTAAGAAACAAAAATTGCGCAATTATCAATGACGTTCAGAGGTCACACACAATTATGGTACATGAAGTATCATACTACTACACCAGAAGGACAATCAAGGATATTGGCAGAAATTGGACAAGCTTTATTAATGGAAATTTGGAAGATGAAATATGAGTCATGTTGGCCCTTGGTTATGGAAGAAATAAAAGATTAAGGAAGAAAGGGGAAGTACGGGCTACGCAGAAGGCACATTGACTGAGAATGGGTCGAAGTGATCAAAGAAGAAGAAAAGAAGGATAAAAGTAGGGGGAAATGAGTTGTTGAATGAGAATATCGAGGAAGACATATCAGCAAGGAAGAGGGATCGTGGACAACTCAGCATGTGGAAAAAGCCACCAACGAATTCTTTGGAGCACCTCGTAGGAAAGAAGGAAAGACCGGCTGGAAAATCCCTGAAAACGTGGGTCAAGTGGACCTAGGGTTTTAGACACCTAGGGTTTTGGATCTAGGGTTTTTACACCTAGACGTTTGTCATGAAATGTATAAATTAAGTTCTAGGAGAATCGAGAGGGTTAGTCAATAATTGGTTCATCATTGTGGGTTAAGAGAGTGATTATTGTTGATCACGTGAGAGGAGCATTGTGTTGTGAGAATACTTTTGTATTGTAAGATCTTCAGTTGGGTGCACAAGGAGGGGAGAGAAGAAGAGAAAGAGAGAGAGAGATCTGCAAGCTAAGTGCGCAGATAGCACTGTATGTTTTCATATAATATATCAAGAAACACAGTTCTATGGACATAGCCCTATGGAGAGGGTGAACCATGCATATCGTGTTGTTATGTGTGATTGATGATGTGTTATTTTCCTTCTTTTATTTTTTTATTGCATTGTTGTGCTAGATCTGAGATATAACTATGAAAAGTAGGTTTAAGTTGGTAAAGAATAACTAGCTCTTTGTTGTTTCCTTGGTTCCACTTTGAATTTCCTCTAGTTGTAGACACCTATTTCCTGCAACCCCCTATTTCTACTTCAGGTGAGACTAGTACATCTTCTCCACGAGTGTTTCCGAAAGGGCCAGTAGTTAGGGTTTGTTGGTGCGTTGTTAGAGTTGAACCCTGGGTCTGCCCCTATGCCAACAAGTCGAAGTACATCATAGAGTTGAAAAGGAAAATATAGACTGAGATAGTTTGGGATTACGATCATAGGTTTAAAGATGTGATGGGTATATTAACATTCCATATTCTTGATGAACAACATAGAGAATTGTTTATCCAGGTTTTTTGTCGCACATTCGTTGTCCTATGACACAATAGAAGGTCATGTCGCAGCCATAAGCATTATAAATTGTGATTAAGTTAGAAGCATATCCTATAGGATATGGTGCAAGGATGGCATGTGTTCAGTCACGGTTGGATGTGCTAACGATTCAATTGTCAGAACTGACAAAAGGAAAGGAAAAGTGTGAACAGGTTTGTTGTATTACATGTAATATAGAAGGACATCATAAAGATGAATGCCCAACATTTTCACAGTATATGGCTATAGGAGCATTGAACCCATTTGCATGAGGAGTGGGGTATTGTGAAATATGCAAGACATGGGGACAACATCTGACAACTTGTCCATTATTTTAGAAGTACCAGAGTATGCCCAGGAATTTGTTTTGTAATTTTTTCAAGTCTATAGAACATGATGAGAAGGAATTTCACTCATTCAACTTAATGAGAGAGAAAATTGTAGATACTTATAGAATCCACAAAGAAAATGTAGTAGCAGAAGGAGTTCCATAGTATAATACTCTGAGAGCATTTAATTAGATTGGACAAGGAGGATTTGGAAGAGGTAGAGGATGAGGAGGATCTGGTAGAGGAGGAAGAGGACCAATCATTTGTTATAATTGAAATCAACATGGACATTTAGCGAAAGACTTCCCAAATCCTTGCATGACATGCACGTACTGCAAAGAATTGGACCATGCGATGGAGGATTTTCCTCAACTGATAGAAAAATGGTAGGAAAGTGGGAACCAAAATCAAAACATACAGATGATAGAAACCAAGGAGTGTGAATATCAACCCAGAATAACAACAGTTACACGTGGAGGAATGAGAATCGGAGTGGACTCGACAGAACAAGAGAATAGTATTCACCAGTGGGTAAAGAAAGCAGTAGAGCCATTAGAATTGTTTGATCCAAGGAAAGAGAAAGAGACTTACTAGCAAGAAAGAAAATAAGTGATGGGAGTAGACTGGATAGAATCAACTTCAACTGCACCACCTTTATATGATAGACCACTGGTATATGATATGCCTCTAGTCTATGATCATTCTGAGAAACAAATTGATAAGGTAAGTACTTTGAAAGAATTCTTAAGAAGTTGTTTAGAATTAATGAAACATGAATTTCATTTGCATAGTCTGCATGGAATGATTGAGAATTTTACCCAAGAAAAAGAGAAACTTGTCACACATAGAGAAGTTAACCATGTGCACAGTAAGAAGCAAACAAATAGGGAGTTTAGGCTTAGTGCATGGATAGGATATTATGAAATGGACAACATAATTATGGATTTAGGTTCAGATGTAAATCTTATACTGAGACAAACTTGGGATATGATGGGCCAGTTGAAGAAGATTTGTTTATTGATCCAGTTGAGACTAGCGAACCAACATAATATCATTCCAGTCAGAAGGTTAAGAAGAGTAAATGTCAATATTGATGGAGTGGGCAATGTAGAAGACTTCGAAGTGATTGACACGGTAGATGGAAGTACACCTTATCCAGCACTATTGGGACTTGAATTGGAATTTGATAATCATACAATCATTGACCTTAAGAAGAAACAAATGTTTTTCAAAGTAGAAGACTTAAAAGTGATTGCATCATTAGAACCTACCAAAGGAAAAATTTATGTAGAACTAGCAAAGAGAAAAGAAATTGATAATTTGTATAATATGACTGCATGAATGGATGATTACGTGAATCCTATAGTTGAAGGTGTACTTAGTTGGAGGAGTATGAGATCATTTTGGCCTAATCAGAAGACATTCTGGAGAATTGGAAGCAAAGAATGCATGAAGTGTCGACAAGGAAGTGTGCTCGAATTACCCATGCATTGATATGGATTAGAACTGAAATAATCGAACATCCAAGGTATAGTGGAATAACACCTATGTAGCATTTTATCAATGAGTTTGAAATGCAGATTCCATATCAGTAGAGACTCTTGGCCTTAGATGTCGTACTGAAAGCGATTTCAACGAGATAGTGGGTTGCACACAAAGATGGCATAAGAGATTGGCCAAAGTGAAAGAGGTTATTACAAGTCATGTTCATGATAGATAAGGAAATAATCATGACAAAGTATAGTGGATTAAGTTGTCCAACATATCATGTTACGAAGTGTAATGTGTAGTGGAGATCGATACCTCAACAATAATGGACTCACTTATTTGTGCATGCTTTGGATACAATTCCCAAGAATCGGTACAATGAACTAGAAGTGCATAAAGGGACAGGATATTGGGAATATTTGACCAAGAAATTCAAGGTAACATTCAATTTTGAAAATAATAATCCATTGATTGACTCAGCCTTGCAGGTAATCAAGAATAATATTTTTTCATCATAGTACTTTTTGGGATCCACACCTTTGTATAGTGTGCCTAGAGTCACTGCAACAGTTGAAGAGGTCTTGCACTGCTATAATCTCATAGAAGAATACCAAGACGAGGAAGATCTAAGAAATTTTCAAATATCAAAGACTGAAGGGAAGCACACAATAGAATAACCAAGAATTGAATCTGCAGTATATGCCAAGCCCCTAAGAACTAGCAAAGTGAACATTGGTACATAAGGGAAACCTAAGTTTTCCCACATAGGAGACTATTGGAGAGAGGAAACAGTTGAAAATATTGTCGACTTAATACGTGACTATCGGGATCTGTTTCCAATGATGTTCTTAGAGATGAAAGGAATAGCTAGAGAATTAGGAGAAATGAATATTCCGCTGAAACCAAATGTGAAACCTATGAAGCAGAGACCCTATAAAATGAACCTGAAATATAAGCAGAAGGTAAAAGAAGAGATAGAAATAATGTTAGAGGCTGGAATCGTAGAACCTATTGAAGAATCAGAATGGATCATCCCAATGGTAATCTAATATAATAAGACATGAGGAATCAGGATATCCGTAGATCTGAAGAATGCACCAATGATATTTTCCAGAGTAGTTGTTGCAGCCTTCAAAGAGTTTATTCATAAATTTTTAGAAGTGCACTTAGATGACTAGACAATATTTAGTCTATTGAAATATCATGTTGAACTTTTGTGCTTAATGTGGGATAAGTGTAGGAAATACCAGATCTCATTAAATTTGAAGAAATGCATTTTTTGTGCGCCTTTTGGAATTTTTTTGGGCCATGTGGTGTGTAAATAGGGATTGTTAATGGACCCAGTAAAGATAGTCATGATTGTTGATTTTCCACGACCAACTTCAGTGCGACAATTGAACTCCACATTGGGTGATACAAGATATTATAGAAAATTCATCAAAGGATATGCGCAGATCACAACCCCTATGAAGAAATTGTGCAAAAAGGAAGTGAAGTATCATCCAAATGACGAATGTCAAAAGAGTCTAAATACACTGAAGCAAAATATGGTCACTGCACCGATTCTAGTTTTTCCTGACTTGAGCAAAAAATTTCATGTACATACAGATGCCTCTTCTATAGATTTAAGAGAAATTTTGGCACAACCGGGTTAAGGAGAGACAGACCATCTAATTGCATTCTCATAGGAAATTATCATCTACAGAGCTATACTACAACAGAATGAGAAGGTCTGGTGATGGTATATACCTTGTAGAAGTTTAGACATTACCTACTTTGATCTCATTTCAAGATGTATACAGACCACTTTGCACTGAGATACCTAGTGAATAAGTTAGTGTTGAGGGGTAGAATCTACAGATGGTTATTATTGTTCCAAGAATATGACTTTGAGGTGATCGTGAAACCAGGAAAGTTTAACTTAGGACTAGATCACTTATTTCACATACTATCAGGTGAAGATGCAGGGAACTTGGATGACATTTTACCAGATGTGGACTTATTTTCAATTCATATGGTGGATGGGTATTTTGCAGAAATAGCTCAGTTTTTTAGCACATGAGTATCCCCATCAAACTTCACAGTGGAATTGAATAAGACACTTGTAATGAAGGAAACAAATTACCTATTGATATCAAGAAATTTATATAATTTTAGGCACAAATGGTATTCTGCGACATTGCATATTGGAGAATAAAAGAAATATGGTATTGTCGTAGGCACATGAAGGGGTTGAAGGAGGTCACTATGCAGGAAAGAAAACAAATCAGAAGATTGTGCATGCAGGATTATGGTTTCATACCCTTCACAAATATGCTAAATCATTTTTACAGAGTTATGATGTTTGTCGGAGACTTGGGAAATCTTCTAGGAGACATGAAATGCCCTTGGTTCCACAAGTGATGTTACAAGAATTTGACAAATGGGAAGTGGAATTTGTTGGGACGATTAATCCACCAACTAAGATATTGGGAGCTAGGTACATCATTACTGTGACAGACTACTTAACCAGATTGGTTGAGGCAGAACCATTCAAAGACTGCAACGTGGAGACATATACATGATTTTTGTTCAAAAATGTAGTCACAAGGTTTGTATTCCCAAGAGTACTTATGAGTGATTAGGGAACTCACTTTCTGAAAAGGACTATTGAAACATTAACAAAATAATTTCAGATCCATCATCATAAGAGTACACCATACCATCCCTAGGAAAATGGCACAGTAGAAGCTTTCAATAAGATTCTAGAACATGCGTTGACAAAGTTTTGCAACGTAAGTTGGGATGACTGGGAATTGAAGATTCTAATAGTTTTATGGGAATATAGGAACACAGGGAAGAAGCTGATAAGATAGACTCCATTTAGGTTGACGTATGGACAAGAATCTATTATGTCGATGGAGTTTATTATACACATTATATTCATTGTTGCGATGGCGGAGCATAGAGATTCTAGCATAGTGGAAAAGCGACTTTCATAGCTAATGGAATTAGAAGAAGATAATTTTGTCATGGGTTTCCATCAGCAGGTATAGAAAGCGTGCAAGAAATATTTGGATAAGAGACATATCAAGCAGAATAAATTTCATACTGGAGACTTAGTGTTAATTTATGACATTAAGTTTCTGCAACACCCAGGGAAGCTCCATATGCATTTGTTATGACCATATGTGATAAAGTTATTTATAGAAGAAAGTGTTGCTCAACTGGAGAAATTGGATGGAGAAGTTATGGAAGGACTAGTTAACAGAAGTAGGTTGAAACTATACAGGGACAGTTGTGCTTCCATGCACTATTCTAAACTGCAAAAAATGTGTATCATAGTGTATTATAATGTAGGTAGAAAAATAAAGAAAAGGGAAATAAAAGAAGAAAAAGAAATCAAAAGCATTTGAAGAGATCGAAGGTTGGAAGCCATAGAATGTTGCAGCGACAAAGTAAATAGGGAGAATGTGTGTGCAAGAAGGAGTATTGGAATATGATAGAAGCATTTGAAGAAATAAGGAAAAGAATTCAATAAAATCCATGATGGGACATGCAATAAAGAGCTACCATGGCGGTGAAGTAGTGGCGTCGCGTAGCCATAAATGAAGATTGACAAGGATATTTTGACAGGTTGGAGAATCGAAAGGATAATTCACTGAAGATACATAGTTAATGAAGAATTAATGTATGTGATAAATGTTAAGGAAAGTGGATTGGACTGTAATTTTGGGCACAAATGAGTTTAGAAATAACTGGAAAATGGATAAAAATAGTTGAAGGGTCAAATGGGTAAAATTTGTTGTTATTTCTATTTCCATAGAGAGTAGTGAAATCATAGAGCATGGAGCCAAGTGAAATAAGAATAGAGCAGAAGAAGTTAGTTATAGTGAAGATTTGCAGAGAACAATGGCACCACCTAAGGTGGCAACGACATCGACATCGACACTAAAGAAACTGTGTTGTAAGCCACCAAAAGTACCATTACAGGAAGAGAAACTAGGAGAATCAATGTCAAAGCAAAACTCGACCAACTTTCCTAGAGATTACATACTACCAAGACAATATATAGTGAATCCAATAAACTTGTCGAAATATGATAAGTATGATCTTGTGGAGCTAGAAATCCCATCTAGAATGATCATAAAGGAAGATATTTTAGGATTGATACCAAGTTTAAAGTATGTATACCATGAGATCAAATAAGAGAATGAATTTCTGGCGCTATCACCAAGTAAGTATTTGAGGAGGTCCATTAGTGCAGAGACAAAGTTGGTTTTGATAGAGCCAGAGATATGGGCAATAGGGTTGTAGAAAGCTGACATTTTGAACTTATTTGATATACCACACTATTGGAGGAGTGAAAATATTAATGTATGTGTGAAGATGTTGTTGAGATACATACACAGAGGTTACTTATGGCTTGATAGGCCAGTCTCAATTGATACAAACTTGATTGTGTGCATTACTAGACTACTGTCGCAAGGGGAGGACCCCTCATTGATATTTTCAGACAAAAAGAATGAGAAGGATCTATTAAAGAGCATGAAATAAAACTTCCATACATTCCGAGGACAATGCAGTTTAGATTTCATAAGCATATGTGACCCAATAGTGAGGTTTGTGACATAAGCATTAGATTGTAAATTTTTAAGAAAGTGTCGGAGGGACCAAGTACCAACGACAATCATAACAATAGTCAAGAATTGTGTCAAGGACGTATATATGAAATGGGTGACATTTTTTCTCAACCAGTTCTTGATATACTATGAAGAGGCACAATACAAAGGGACTAAATTTCACTACCCATGGATACTAATTCTAATTGCATTATCAACATGGAGGTAGTCAAATGATACGCAGTTTTTGGGAGTAAAAGATAAGCCATGTCTAGCCACATGATATCATAACTTATGGCATACTACACACAAGGTGCGACAACTCGATAATAATGTTTATTTTTATATATAAAAGGAAATGATTCAGAAAAACATTCATAGTATGCCACACATAACACCACAGGTGGTCAAAGCATACAAGCCATCTAAGCTCTTTAAGGAAGGGTGTCATCACATGTATGTGCAAGCGAAAAAGGACCCAAAACATGAATGGCTACCCACATGATACAAGTTAATTGAGGAAGATATGGGACACATTATGGAAAATTAGGATGATGATTGGAAGATCCATCCAATAGAGACAAAGCCAAAAAAACCAGAGAAACAAAACCCTAATACTGAAGAAATATCCAGTGGAAAATATGTAGAAGGGAAAGGAACCGACCAAGGAAAGACAGTCTCGTGCATAGGAGAAAAGAGAAAAGACATTGACACATGGAAATCAACCAAACAACGCAAGAAAAGGAAAGTTGTAAGGAACCAGTCGTTCAAGCCCTCACAGACGATGACTTGGATAAGATTGCAGACCAATTTAATGAATAAATAGATGAATATTTTTAGTGCGTGACAAGAAAACAAGAGGAAAGGAATGCAGATATACAAGCATAGATCACTGCGTTGCGACAATTTTTAGATACCACTGCATTTACAACAGTACAAATAGGACAACAAGTGAAAGAAGAGAATACAACGCAAATAGATGAGGTCCAACATATGACGCCTATCATATCAAGAGAAATATGTGTAATGAAGATAGTGACGGGAGCCTTAGAGTTCCCCATGACAGAATTGAAAGAGAAATCCAAGGCACTAAGTCATATTGACTTAGTGTTATCTCAATTTCCTATAGAAATTATGTGTTCTTTACAATAAAGCATGACAGAGGAACTTCAAGTGCACACAATTTCAACCTCATTAGAGCCCACAAAGATAGTCACAGATAAGGACATGTTGCAAGAATAATACAACCAAATCATGCAAGAGCAGGATGAGGCAACACAAAATATAGAGAGATTCAAAAAGGTGGTCAAGGGGGTATATAAAATTATTCCAAAAGTGATAAGGGAGGATGATGCCCCATTGGAAGAATGTGTGACAAATTTGATTGAATCCATTCATGTATTTCAAATAAAGATCACTGACTTAGAGGCATGAAAGATACCAAGCACTCCCTCGGAGGCAAGGGAGCAATGTGAAAAGATACCCACCACCATCATAGAGAACATCAAGAGTATGGAAGTAGAATGTGATAAGATGTATGCAGAAAGGATGAGCATTTGGATGCACCTGAATGAATATGTGGAGTTGCAAGAGATTAGACAAAAGATACATGATACCTAGGATAATTCTTCGAAGTTCAAAGAAGTAATGAGTACATTACCGCCAACATAGGTGGTAACAACAATGGCCTAAAACATGAATCTATATTTAGAAATAAATCAGTTATCGAAGGATTATCTGACTCGCACAAAAAATATTGAGGTATTTCAAGAAGAAGACTATAAGGTAACAGTGGAGTTATAAGACACTCAGGGTAAGGCAAAGAAGGTAGTGCAGGAAACCGCTAAAAAATTGAAGACTCACTTAATTGTATAAATTGTCGAGGAAATCATACAAAATTGAAGCACAAGTGTGGGAAAAAGTTGCAATGATCACTGATATACTATAGATGTTTTTGGAAACATGGAAGCAGACCTGAAGTGGCTCAGGATGAACCACATTTTAGTATTTGGAGCCTGTTGGAGCATGCTATTTTGGATAATTATTGGAATTCATTGTTGGCCCTTGGTTATGTATTAAGGAAGAAAGCGAATATTAAGGAAGAATAAAGATGAAATACGAAGTGCACGGAAGACACACAAACCGAGGAAGGTTCAAAGTAGTTAAAGAAGTAGAAAAGAAGGAATGAAATAAGGAAAATCAAGTCGTTGAAAGAGAATATCAAGGAAGATAAAGCATCAAAGAATATGGATTGTGGACAACTTAGAAAGTGGAAGAAGACACCAACGAATCCTTTGGAGAACCTCATGGAAAAGAAGGAAGGACAGGCTGGAAAAGCCCTGAAAATGTGGGTCATGTGGACCTAGGGTTTTGACACCTAGACTTCGGTCTAAGGTTGTCCAAGAGTCATGTAATGTAAAAATAAAGGTCTAGAAGAGTTGAGGGGTTGTTGATCCTTTTTTTACTATTATTGTTGTTGAGAGCGCTATTGAGAGAAGTGTTATTTTGTTGTAAGAAAATTTTGTATTCTGGATCTTCAGTTGGGTGCGAAGATCAACCTTGCAACTGGGTGCACAGGGAGGGAAGAGAAAGAGAGAGATATCTACAGCTAAGTGCATAGATAGAATTGTATATTTTCATCTGATATATCAAGAAACACAGTTTTGTGGACATATCCCTAGGGAGAGGGTGAACCACGTAAATCGTGTTGATCTTTGTGGTTGATGTTGTGTTATTTTCTATCTATTATACTATTATTGCATGGTTGTTTTCCCTTGTTAAATATAAAGAGGTATAAGATAAATTCATGAAGCTAAGTATTAGACTGTTAAGGGATCGCTGGGTTATATTACATTGTTTTTATGGATTCACTTTGCATTTCCTCTAGTTGTAGACACCTATGTCTTGCAACCCCCGTATTGATACTTCGGGTGAGACTTCATCTACTTCGCAGGTGTTGCTAAAAGGGCCAATAGTTAGGGCTTGTTGGTGCATTGTTAGAGTTGAACCCTGGGTCTTCCCCTGTGCCAACAAATGGTTCTATTGTTGGGACCAGGATATTTTTGAGGGAATTTCAAGGTGATTTCCATCAAAGACAAAAATTCAGAACTGGATAGAAGAACAAGAAAGGGAATTCGTCGTAGCTCAGAACAAGAACCCTAGCATTAGTAAAGAAGACTGGTTGGGGAGGTACATCTTTACGTATGTGCAAAATTTTTTCTTTACAGGATTTCATAAGGAGCTATCCGAGTGGTTATCCAGACTAGTAGACACACAGTTTGAAATCAAATCTAGACCACATGTGGTTTGGACAACGACGTTGATCAAGAAGTTCAAGCAAGTTGATAATGTTGTGTCTATAGCAGTAGATCTCTAGTTTGATAACACTATTGAAGGGTACATTACTGAGTTTGTTGTTGACAGAGTGGAATCATATAGCCAAGAAGAGAGGTATATCTTTAAGGGACCTAGAGGAAATTTTCTACACTTCTTGAAGTTATAGATTAAGATGTTATTTCATGATAAGAATATCTTGAAGATACAGTAATCAGTCGTATTTTAAAGATAATGTTCAAGAACTCAGAAAATGATAGTGACATAGAGGTTGGACACACGTGCAGAAGGAGATCATTCAGAGAGGTTCCTCTTGCAAACTTGTTTAAGCAGAATTATGGAGATGAAGGATTCTACAGTGGAGAAGAGGAAGATCTAACAGATGAAGAGTATTCAAAGGAGAACCAGAAACTTCAGGTATTGTACCCATTTTCAAAGTAAGTATTATTACTCCCCCTTTTGTTTTAGCATCATTAAGTAGCCAGAGTAACCAGAGTAATCAGAGCACTCAGAGTATTTTTACAAGAACTTTACTACATACTCAGTCAAGAAACCAAGGAAAGTCCATGGAAGATGAAATGAGGTTACCTATTTTTAGAGGAGATGGATTTGAAAATCCTAACCAGCACTAGTTCTTATGATAAGTTGTATGGATCATTAAGAAAGTCACCGATGAAGCTACTAAGAGAGATTAGTTTAGTACTACCTAGAGGGACCGCACACTGAGATGGTATATGAAGTTTTCTTCAGGACCTGGACAACCTAAACCGTTGAATGACATTAAGACTATGTTGAGTGCATAATTCAAGAAGCCTAAGTCAGAGTCATAGTGCCTTATAGATTTGAAGGAAATCAAGCAGAAGGTGACTGAACCTGTTTGTGAGTTTGATCAGAGGTTTAAGACTCTGAAATGTCATTTAAGTTTTCAGATCCCAGACGAATAGAATAAAGAATGGTTCATCGTTTCCCACCCGCCACATATCAGATTTCCTTTGATGCAATAGAAATTCACTTCACAAGATGAATCTATGGAGATTTCCATGAAACTAGAAGCAGCCCCTATAGGAGAATCCATTTCAAGTATGAGCCAGATTTTAAATCAATTAACTAGTTTATCTTTATAGGTGGAAGATATGAAAAAGACAAAGGAAAGGAGAAAAGAGAAGATATATGGTGTATCATATGTAAAGAAGAGGACCATGACAAAGAGAATTGTCCCTTATTTAATGAATACTTGGCCTTTGGAGCACCTAACCCCTTGAAGCAGGCTAGTCTACCATGGTGTGAGGTATTTAGAAATAGACATCACCTTGGTGAATGTTATTACATGAAGAAATATGTCTAGACACCTACCAATCTTTACTACACATTATGTAAATCTGTGGGGCGTGATGAGAAGGACTGTAGGGCTTATGATCTCATTCATGAAAGTTTGAGGGATACATATAGAATTCAAGGATAAATGCAGTCAGAAGGAAACACTGTGCAATTCAATTCCCCAAGAAGAGGAAACATCAACCCTCGCGGTGGATTCAGAGGAAGAGGATGAGGAGGAGGAATGGGTCAAGTTCAAGTTCAGATCATTTTCTATAACTATGCCTAGCCAAAAATTTTGCAAGGGATTGTCAAAACCCTTGTACTACTTGCAGCTACTGTAATACATTTGATCATGTCATTGAAGACTGTCCAGTATTGCTAGCAAAACTTCAGGAAAGACGAGGTGGAAACCATCAAGTACAACTAATATCAATTTAACCTCACAGTGAGGATCCTAGAGTTGTTTTTATTACTCGAGGAGGTGTTGTTACAAATGAAGACATGGTGACTCCAGGAAAGACTACAAATGGATCGAGGATATAAAAAGTTGTAGAGAATACACAATTGTTTGATCAAAGGAAAGAAAATCATACATTTGAAGAAGTAAGAAGAGAATTTGTAGGAGAACATGCTTCTTCATCTAGAGAACAACCAGAAGTAAGGGAATGTGAAATGCCTCCAGCATTTGATCAGTCTTCCTTAGCTAGATAGTTAAAATAGGTAAGAAAGCTTATGGACTTCTTGTATACTTGCATCAATTTGATTAAAGGTGAAAAATTTGTGCAGGAACTACAACACTTAATAAGACAGTATGAAGTTGGGAGAATAGATCCTCTGTTAAGTAGAGTTGTGAATCAAGTATCTAGGAAAAGAAGGACAAATAAGGAACTACACGTTAGTTCTCATATTGGAGACTAAGACATAGACTATGTGGTCCTCGACTTGGGATCATAAGTAAATGTTATGACGAAAAAAACTTGGGCATTGATGGGAAAACCTAAGTTGATTTACTCTCCTATTAGGGTCAGGATGGCTAATCAGTAGGCAGTGATCCCCTTTGGAAGACTAGAGCATGTCCCTATGGACATCGATGGAGTGAGGACATTTGTAGATTTTGAAGTAATTAAGATTGTTGATGATAGTTTCCCTTACCCAAAATTGTTAGGAATTGATTTGGATTTCAACAATTTGATTGTTGTTGACCTAAAAAAGAGAAGAATGACATTTGAAGGTGATGGAATTAAGTTCATTGCACCTCTTGATCCTAATGAAGGTTGTAGGTACAGAGAACCGATAAGAGAAAAAGACCATGCCTATGAGCTAGAAAATATCTATAGACTGATAGAAGGACAGTAGGATTATATCAATCCTACAACAGATGGGAATCTAAGTTTGCAAACTGAAAGTGCATGCTCATCAGATTCATAGGAATCATTGGACAATTGGCAGAACAAAATGTATGAAGTCTCTATGCAGAGGTGTGCCAGATTGACTAGAGAAATCTGTTGGATTGGCACAGAAGTAAGTAATATGCAGACCCCTTTAAGTTAGTTTATGGCCTAGAAGGAGTGGTACCTATGGAATATTTGGTTCCCATCTTAATAATTGTAGCATTTATAGGTATGGATGACATAGGCGATGTTCAAGACAGGCTTGCGCAGTTGATCAAATTAGAGGAAGACATGTTTATTGCAGGATTTCATCAGCAAGTACAAAAAGAACGAAAAAAGGATTACCATGACAAACATATCAAGAGGAAAGAATTTAAACAAGGATATTTGGTATGGTTATATGACAACAAGTTCATGAAGTATCCAGGGAAGTTCGAGACACATTGGCTTGGACCGTTCGAAGTTTCCTATATAACAGAAAGTGGAGCTTTGCATTTGAAGACACTTAATGGAGAATGGAAGGATGGTCTAGTAAATGGGACCCAGTTGAAACTGTATCATGACAACTAGATACCTTGCAGCTCTCAATAAAAGGAAGAAGAGAAGGGTCTAGGTACCAAGTGCAGTTGAAATTGGGTATCAGACACAAAAAAGACAGTCTGCAATCAAAGTAAAATGGGAAGCTCAATCTTGTTGTGAGTCAGGACGAGTCACATGTGAGTGTTGGGGGCCTTTTAGCTCTTGGTTACATATTAAGGAAGAAAGCAAAGATTAAGGAAGAATAAAGATGAAGTACGAAGTGCGCAGAAGACACACAAACCGAGGAAGGGTCGAAGTGGTCAAAGAAGGAACAAAGTAAGGAAAAGAAAGTGGTTGAAAGAGAATATCAAGGAAGATAAAGCATCAAAGAATATGCATTGTGGACAACTCAACAAGAGGAAGAAGACAACAATGGATGCTTTGGAGAACCACATGGAAAATAAGGAAGGACATGCTGACAAAGCCCTGAAAACACGGGTCATGTGGACCTAGGGTTTTGGATCTAGGGTTTTGACTCCTAAACTTTGGTCTAAGGTTGTCCGAGAGTCATGTAATGTAAAAATAAAGGTCTAGAAGAGTTGAGGGGTTGTTGATCCTTTGTTTACTATTATTTTTGTTGAGAGCGCTATTGAGAGAAGTGTTCTTTTGTTGTAATATCATTCTATATTCTGGATCTTCAGCTGGGTGCGAAGATCAACCCTTTAGTTGGGTGCGCAGGGAGGGAAGAGAAAGAGAGAGAGATTTGCAGCTAAGTGCATAGATAGAACTGTATATTTTCTTCTAATATATGAAGAAACACAATTATGTGGACATATCCCTAGGGAGAGGGTGAACCACGTAAATCGTGTTGTTCTTTGTGGTTGATGTTGTGTTATTTTCTATCTGTTATACTATTATTGCATGGTTGTTTTCCCATGTTAAAGATAAAGAGGTATAAGATAAATTCACGAAGCTAAGTATAAGATTGTTAAGGGATCTCAAGGTTATATTACGTTGTTGTTCTGGATTCACTTTGCATTTCCTCTGGTTGTAGACACATGTGTCTTGAAACCCCCCTATTTCTACTTTGGGTGAGACTTCATCTGCTTTGTAGGTGTTGCCGAAAGGGCCAGTAGTTAGGGCTTGTTGGTGCGTTGTTAGAATTGAACCCTGGGTTTGCCCCTGTACCAATAATCATGCAGGAATAGATCGTGTGACATTTTGGCTAAGGAGAAGCACGTGCACAAAGCAGTTGGATCATGTTCGGGAGTCAACACACAAAAGGAAAAAAGTAGTTAGGATTTTGGGAACATTATTTCCACCTTGTAACCATTTTGTAATAGGTTTGTCCATATTGTAAAGCTATAAATTGTAATGGGTTTTCAGGTAGAAGAAATCCAAGTATGCAATAGTGAAGAATTGGATAAGTGTTTGGGTGTTTTGAGTGATGAATGAGGTTTTCGTGAGTTAGGATCGCAGAGTAGAAAAACGACTGAGGCAAGTTTGGGTAATGTTAACTGATATATATTTTTTGAAGCGTAATGCACAACTATAAGAAGATTGCAATGAATAAAATAAGAAGCTAGCCATTGTGGACACAGCCCAGTTTGGGGTGAACCATGTTAAAACCTTGTGTTTTGATGTGTATGTTTTGTGTGTTATGTTTTTGATGCATATGATGTTTATTGTTAATGTGCAATGAATATAAAGGTCTAGTGTTCTGAATACATCATTTTTATATGTTTTTATGTTCATGCACACTTAAGTTAATGATGAATGAATGAATGTTAAGTGGAGTAATTTCATGCACAAGGTATATTGAATAATAATTAAAGGTTAAGTAACGGACACTCTGCACACATTAGATGAATGGATAATGCATAGTATGGTTATGTTGAATGTCTCACTTCCCCTCATCCCTGTAGAAACTTGGTTCATGCATCCCCTCTAGATTCCTTGGGTAAGACTTCACTTTCTTGCAGGTGATGCCGAAAGGTCATGTCTCTAATGGTTTTGTTGGTTTATTAATGATTAACCCCGCCTGGGTCTATCCATTGTGCACCAATACTTGCCTATATCCATATTAGATCCCAATTTAAAAATATTTGCCTATATTAATAATTTAATTTAAGATTATGGCATTTTTTTTAATAAAATAAAGAATTTTTTATGTAATGATTTCAAATCTATAATTTATAAGAAGGAAATAAATATTATTAGTCATTACATTCATTCAAAATATACACATTAATTAAATGCAATTTTTATATATTAATCATATATAAATTAATTGATTAAAATTAAGTGATTTTTAAAATTAATTAATATATAAATTAATTAAAATTAATTAACTTTTAAAATAAACTTTATTATAATATACACATCATAAAAGAAAAACATAAGCATCATTTTTTACTTAAAAATCAATATAACCAATGATATAATAATGACCTAAGTTTAAAGTAGGATGAATAATCGAATTGGATAACCTAACGTTCTCTAATTATAAATAAGAATTAATATTATATGAGGGTGAGGGAAAGGGTGGGCGAAAATATTGAGAAAAACATGTGGGGTGTCCACAATTATATGAGGGTGAGGGTAAGGGTGAAGGTGAGGATGGGGGGAATATTGAGAAAAAACATAATATTTCCCCTCACCCCCACCATTATATTAGGGTGGGGGTGGGGGGGAATATTTAGAGAAACATAATATTTCCCCCGGGTGGGGGTGGGGGGAAATATTGAGAAAAGCATAATATTTCCCCCCACCCCCATATAAGGGTGGGGGATGGCAGGGATATTGATAAAAACACCCTCAATATAGGGTGGATGGGGGTGGGGGGAATATTTAGAAAAACACCCTCAGTATAAGGGTGTGGGTGGAGGTGGGGGGAAATTATTGATAAAAAAATGTTTTTCTCAACATTTTCCCCCATCCCCACCCCCACCCCCACCTACATTTTTTCTCAATATTTCCTGCCACCCCCACCCTCACCCTCATACAATATTAATTATTAATATGTTTTTCTCAATATTACCCATACACCCTCACCCTCACCCTCATATAATATTAATTCTTATCTATAATTAGACAATGTTGGGTTGTCGAATTTAATTATTTATCTTATTTTAAATTTAGTTCATTATTATACGATTGGTTATCTTGATTATTAATTAACAAAAAATATTGAGAAAAACATAATATTTCCCCCAACCCTCATATTAATTCTTAATATGTTTTTCTCAATATTTCCCACACACCCTCACCCTCATATAATACTAATTCTTGTCTATAATTAGACAATGTTAGGTTTCCAATTCAATTATTCATATTATTTTAAACTTAGGCCATTATTATACCATTGTTTATCTTGATTATTAATTAACAAACAATATTGAGAAAAATGTGATATACCCCACACCCCCACCCTCATAATATGTTTTTCATATTATCCCCCGCCACCCCCACCTTCATATGAGGGTGGAAATGGGTAGTGGGGTAGTGGATAATATGTGAAGCATAATATGTTTTTTACATTATTCCACCCCCAACCCACCCTATTATGTTTTTCTCAATATCTCCCTACACCCCCACCCTCATAATATGTTTTTCATATTATCCCCTGCCACACCCACCCCCATATGAGGGTGGGGGTGTGGAGGGGGGGGGGCGATAATATGTGTAACATAATATGTTTTACATA
>SNQJ01S0030936.1:158066-174986 GCA_010110895.2 Picea sitchensis
GAGAGTGAGGGTGGGGGTGGGATAATATTAAAAACATATTACTTAACATTATCCATAATCAATTATAGACAATAATAAATAGTGTTAATATATTTACTAGTTTGATAATATATGCAAGGAGCAAGGTTGTCCCCTGTCAAAAGCAAATAACTAAATATAGGAGTTAAGTAAGGTTGTCTCGTATATCCTACCATTTTTTTCATATACATTTATAATTTAGAAATATATGGGTGGATATCGGTGGCCACCCATCTCTTCCAACTGGCTCAAAACAATTTTCTGACAATTTTGGCAATTTAATATTTTTAGCAATTTTTAACTTTCGGGGCCATTTTAAGGGCCTAAATGAAGGTTTTTTTGTATCAATATTCTCAATTATAATCAAATTATCTTATTTGTCCCCAAATATGAATCTCCTCAGTGATACCTTTCCAACGAGCTATCATGCGCCCAAAACAAAGATCGTATGCCAAAGTTACGCCCTCGGGAAGTTGATACACCAAACTACCCAAAACGGGGTCCACAAAATTGTTGGATTTTCATCTTCAGGGGTTATGGTTTTGGGTTATATTTATGATAAAAAAGGCCTTTGAAGCCTCATTGTAAAATTATCTTCTTGTGAATGCGAGTAGCAAACACATCGCTTCTCAGAGATAAGCTTCCACCATTCTAGCGAGTCTTTCACTCTGTTTTTTTACAGTTTTTGTACATTTTTGTTCATTAATAGAAAATTGTGTATTACTATATCTCTATGTTGATGGTTTCATCGCTGATAAATTTATTTTATATTATTATATATCTGAGATATCTCTATACATTTATTTATTATATCTCTACTCTCATTTCATGCCGAAAAATAATCTGAATCAGTGGTATCATTGCAGGTTGTTCTTGATTGTTTTTCAATGCATGTCCCAATGAGGTCCGACTATAGAAAATTGTGTCTAGAGCTTGTCTCTCTTGAATACAATCACTCTCATACACCTAATAAACCATCCATGGCAGAAGAAAAGAAAAACGATAGAGAAAACGATTCTATTAATTTGTTGCTTGAGCAAGCTCTCACGTGACATAGGGACGAAATGATGGAGATTTTTTCCCACATCCTTCAACGTCTATCGATAACAATAGGAGCATCTTCATCAAGAAACCACTTTGGAGGAACCTCGCCTTTCAAGGTACAAGTTAATTTTTATATTCCCATATTTGAAGGACAGATAGATGTAGATGCCTTAGAAAAATGGTTAAATCCGCTAGAAGGTTATTTCTCTGTTCATAATTTCTCCGATAGGGAAACGATCCCCTTCGCACTCATTAACGATATCCCCTGTGTTAAACATTGGTGGGAAAATTTCTGGGAGAAAAGTTCCACATAGGATTCTGGAATATATGGGGTCGAGCCCACTTGGAATTGTTTTGTGGATGCGGTAAAGGAACATTATTATCCTATTGGAAACTATGAGGACCAATACATAAAATGGACCACACTACGACAAGAGAGGGGCCAAGAAGTTTCAGAGTTCACCAATACCTTCCATACCTTGCACACCAAGCTAGGTATCAAATAATCTGAAAGATATTTGGTTCTAAAATACCATGGGGCTCTACATAGATACATCCAAACTGAAATGGATTTTCTGTACATCTCATAACTTGGTGTTTCTTAGCGATATGTTGTTAAAATAGAGAATAAATTTAAGAACCATAAAAAATGGTAGTTCGGGTCTGTAAATACGCAAAAACCAAATTATGAAAAAGATGACCCTAACAAACAGTCTCCTGAAAACCAGTCCAAGCCATAAGAAAATAAGGGTCACAGGAAGATGACGAAGGACACCGAAAAGTGGTGTGATTTCCACAAAATCCCCTGGCACAAAACCGATGAATGTCACTCAAAATAGTCATTGGTGGCCAAGATCAAAGACAAGAAGCTGAACCCTGATTCAGAAAATATTGATAGAAGGCATATCATCGACACAGACCCCACTGCTATTGTCGCGACCACAAAAATTCAACCAGAAGAACCCATAGATCCTGAAGAGGGGGAGTGCCTTCTTCATTCACAGATGTGGGTGAAGGGGACCCCGCTGCATTTTATTGTTGATAGCGGAAGCTAGAAGAACCTCATCTCAATAAAGGTCATCAAACAGTTGGGATTGTCGACAACACCACACCTGAAACCATACAACATCGGGTCGCTTTACCAGGGACAAGATCTTCATGTCAGCCAGCAGTCTCGATTGTCATACAGAATCCAACCCTTCAAGGATGAGGTATTATGTGATGTTGCCCTGTTGGATGTTTGTGATTTTCTCTTGGAACAACCATATATGTGGAAGCGCCATGATATCTATGAGTCTCGACCCCGTAGTTTCATTGTTACTTTAGGGGGTCATATCTACAGGATACCAGAGGTAGTTCCAACTACTTTCCCACCTAAACAATGTCGCAAGGTAGTATCTCATACTACAAAATTCATCTTCTTCACCATCTGTTCAAAAGGTGAACAGAAGGGTACTGCAACCAGTAAAACCTCGGCCCAAGCACCTTCTATCCAACAGAAGAAGGTTGAAAATAATGTAGCAAAGCACAAATATTCCTTTTTCACCCAGACATCTCATGTAGCCTGACTGGTTGAACAGATTCAACCCCGCCAGCAACAGGTTCATGACAACCTTCCACAACGCAATGTCTCCAGCAAGGCAAGTAACGCACCAAGATTCAATCACTTTCCCCTCTTCCACAGGAACTCAATGCAATGGATACCATTGATTCTTAAGGAGAGAGGATTGATCCAAGTGGATATCAGTGGCCACCCACCTCTTCCAATTGGCTCAAAATAATTTTCTGACAATTTTGGCAATTTACTATTTTTTGCAGTTTTTAACTTCCAGGGCCATTTTGAGGGCCTAAATGAAGGTTTTTCGGGATCGAGATTCTCAATGATAGCCAAAGGCTTTGATTGATCTCCCAAAATGAATCTCTTCGACGATAAATTTCCAATGGGTTATCGTGTGCCCCAAATGGAGATCGTATGCCAAAGTTATGCCCCTTTGAAGTTGATACACCAAACTACCCAAAATGGGGTCCACAAAACTGTTGGCTTTTCATCTTTTGGGATTAGGGTTTTCGATTTTATTTATGATAAAATGCCTTTGGAGCCTCATTTTAAAATTATTTTCTTGTGAGTGAGAGTAGCAAACACATATCTTCTCAGAGATAAGTTGCCACCATTCTAGCGAGTCTTTCACTTTGTATTTTTATACTTTGTACATTTTTGCTCATTAATAGAAAATTGCATATTATTGTATCTCTGTGTTTATGGTTGCATCTATGATACAGTTATGTTATATTATTGGATATTTGATATATCTCTGTACATTTCTTTATTATATCTCCGCTCTCATTTCGTTCCGAAAATAATCGAGATCATAGAAAGATTGTTTGGAAGAATCAGGTTTTGTTGGCCCAATTCTCACAGGTATAGTCATCAAACTTCTTCTTTACGCTGATGATATTGTTCTTTTGGAAAAAACTCTTTATGACCTTGACAAGAAACTAATAATTCACAAGGATTTATTCTGCAGTATGGGTACGAATGTTGACACTAACCAAAAAATGTTATGATAATTAAATCCTAAAACATCACTTACAATACTTTTGTATATGAAAACAACAACTTGGAGGAAGTGCCTTCTTATACGTATCTCATAATTGATATTCATCACAAGCTCAACTAGAATTATAACATCAAAAAAAGGATAAATTGAGGGTAGAAAGCTTATTGTGGGCTTGAAAAAAACTATAAATTAGCGGAACTTTGGATATGGGATAAGAAAAAACTCCTCTTTGAGAATCTCATCACTCCTATTATTTTATATGGATGTGAAGTTTGGGGATGCAATATCTCTAGAGAATCATGGAGAAATATAGAGAAAATCCAAAAGAATTTTATAACTTATAATCTCAAAATTAAAGGAAATACATCCTATCCTATCCTCTTCATGGAAGCGACCCCTTCCCCATCAAGAGAACAACTATGACTAGGTATCTAATGTATAAGGAGAAGTTAAACAACATGGAAGACAAGATTTGTTGTTTGTATTTGATTTGTATTTGAAAACGGTTTCTCCTTATCTAATGAATATAACCTATGGTATAATAATGAACTAAGTTTAAAATATGATGAATAATTGAATTAGACAACCTAACATTTTCTAATTATAAACCATAATTAATATTGGACCACTTAACATTATCCTTAACCAATTATAGACAATAATAAATATTTTCAATATAATTGCTAGTTTGATGATATATGCAAGGAGAAAGGTTTGTTGGAGATATTACACACACATAGGCTATGTTTTCCTTATTTTCCTATGTTTATTAGTCATTATTGAGGGTATCCTATTTTTAAGGAACCTCTCCTACATTCTAGGATAATATTCTCTGTAGCTGACTAGTGAAGTGGATTCATTCATGGTAACTTTGGTTTTATAACCAAGTACCCTTGGGATCATCACTAGTAATGCGCACTTACCTTTGGATCATCACCAGGAAGGTGCATTACTTGTGCATGTTTGATCTCCTCCTCATTTCACTCTGGTATATCCAACTAACTGAAGACTGCATGACTAGTTGACTAGGACTAGGTTGCAGTTAACTCCCGTAACTTCTTTAGTGTGTCAAGATCTCTCTATACCACCACTATGGCGCATTAATTGAGATATACAAAGTATATCATGTGTATTTTATCATTCATTCATTTTGTTAATAAAATTCTCATTCCTTTCTCTCCATTTTTTCTCTCATCTTCTTACATTTTCAAGTTGTGTTAGTTGTTCTGCTAGCTAGATCTCTTGTGCAGGTACTCACCACATTTTACATGGTATCAGAGCCCACAGGTTGCTAGGAAAAAGGTGAACCAACATTTTTATTTTCAGGTACTGAAGATTGAAGAACACGGGAAGAATGGAATCTCTATCGTACGTAATTCTCACCCCATACAACTACTTTGAATGGAAGCAAAATATGTATATTTTGCTCAGAGGTAGATGATTGTATAGGTTGACCATGGACACAGAAACATAACCCACATCGGTCATTGAAAAATACAAATACCTCAATAGAATGGATGAGGCTTACAGAGCCCTCTGCATGCACATGTCCCCTAGTTGTTGTTTCATATATCAACTTGTAAAACTCCAAATGAGATATAGAACACCAAGGAAAGACTCTTTGGAAAAAAATATGAGATGAGAGGCCACATGCTTGAGTTTGAATTACTTGCATTTGATCCAAAATGTTTTGAAAACATCCAGTATTTCTTCACAAAGTACAAGGATTTGTTGTTTCAACTCAAGGATTGTGGGGTATACAAATCAAAGGAGGAAAAGTGAATGGTTCTCACCATTTTTTTTTAAACTTGGTCCAAAATACTCCGTCTTTGTTTCCACATTCCACACTCAGAGATTCATTGTTGGAGTATCCTAGACTATGCCCTCTTTGGATACCTTCATTGAGGCTCTAATTTAGGAGAAATATAAACGCATCAAAATGGGTGTAATAAAAAACTCCAAAATGAATGATGGCAACAGTTCTCAAAATTATAAATCCAAAGTGAAAGGAAAAACCAAGTCACATGCAGAGTCTAAGAAGGAAGGGTACTCCAAACCCTTCAATGATTCTTCAGGATCCAAAAGTGAAAGAGGTAAGAAAATACATAAGTGTACTTACCACAATCGATGATTCCATCAAGAATATGCATGCATGAAGAAGCAGATAGATCTTATGACTCAGATTGTTCAAAAGAAAAACAATGGAGATCAAATTCTTGAGGGTCCCAAGAAGAAGCCAGAAGATCAAGCTCCCAAAGGTAATCATCATACATTAGTTTTTTTTCACTCTTCACCTAATTCCTAGATTGTGGATTCAAGTGCATCCCACCATATGGATTATCTTATTTGACTGCATGCAATGGTCCTCTTATCCTCATGGGGGATGACTCTCCAATCGAGGTCATCGAAAAAGGGAGAGTATAACTAAATCATGGAATGTTTGAGAACGTTCTCCATGTTCCTCAACTTTATGTGAATTTTCTCTCAGTGTATCATATTACACACTCAATATCAGGAAAAAAGGTAGAGTTCACACCAGATTTTGTGTCCATATTCGGTATTCAAGACAACTCCAGGATTTTGTCGGGGAGGTAATTCATCAATCTTGGTTATACAATTTTTCTAAGTTTATTGAACATGATTCCTCTGTAATACTTACGTATTTTGATGACAATATTAGATTATGGCATGAGAGGGTTGGTCACCTAAAATTCATGTACATGAAGCAAATTACCAAGAAAGGGACGGTCACCGTATTACCTAATATCCACTTTTTCAAAGGAGTTTGTGAAGGATGTGTCCTTGGAAAGAAATCTCAAGAGAAGTTAGAGAAGGGGAAGGCTCACAAGGCCTCTTCTCCATTAGATCTAATTCACAGTGATATCATGGGTCAATTCTCACATCCATCCATCAACAAGGCAAGGTATGTGCTCACATTTTTGAATGATTACTCACATTATACTTGGGTTTTTTTTCTCAGGTAGAAATCCAAGGTATCTGAGAATCTCAAAGAGTTCAAAGCACTTGTTGAAACTCAATCAGGGAGAAATATTAAAGCCCTTCGTAAAGATAATGGGGGGGAGTATGTAAACATAGATGTTCAAAATATTTGTCCTAAAGTTGGGATACAGTTGCAACACATAGTACCATATACTTCATGGCAGAATGGGGTTACTGAGAAGAAAAAAATAATATCTCAAATAGATGGCCAACTACATGCTACATGCAAATGCACTTCCTCCCAATATTTGGGTTGAGGTACTTAACTATGCCAATCACATTCAAAACAAACCCCATCACAAATATGTTAAGGACAAGACTCCTTTCAAGGCTTAAAGAAGAAACAAACTGAAAGTCACTCAATTATGTGTCTTTGTATTACATGCATGGGCCCAAATTCCCTATGGAAAGAGGAAATAACTTGATCCACAAAGTATTGCATGTATCTTTGTTGAATACCCAGATGGTGTGAAGGGGCATAGACTCATTGATCCCTCTACAGACCAACTCATCATTGAGTGTAGTGTTCGGTTCGAGGAAAGTCTCTTTCATGCTCCACATGAGCCACATGAAGGTACTATTGTCCTTGCACGAGTTTGAGATGATATGTCTACACATTTAGACTCTACTTCAAATATGAGTTCTGATATGGAGTTAGAGGATTCATAACATGCAGATGCACAGTCAGTACAGGAAGATGAGGATCATGTTGGACAGTCATTATGGAAATAAGATTTATGAAAAATCATAAGTATAGAAGATGTGTACATGAGAAGAAGGAAGATTTGGGAATGTGTAGTTGAGGTGCATTCAGGAGTACAGCTGGTAGTGAGAAGAATAAAGAAAAGGAATAAAGAAAAAGAATAAAGCAGGGGATAAAGAAAAATAAGGAAGCGAGTGAAAATGAAGGATGACAACCCAATGTGCTAAATATAGAAGGTTGTGCAAAAGCAGGAAGAACATTCATCAGAGTAAAGAAGCAAGAGGCAGACGAAAAGCTAGGAAAAGCATCCTGAACAACAAGTCAAATTGAGTTATCATGTATTGTAATAGGGTTTTGGGATGAACAAAGTAGGTTTTTAAGCCCTATAATTTATGTATAAATATGTAATGGGATGGGATAATAGGGGTTCCTCATTTTTATTTGCTCCTCTCTTTTAGTTCTTATGTTCTGTTCAAGAAAGGGAGTGATAGAATGAACTGCAGAAGTAACTATTGAGTCTATGTCTGAGTATTGAGGAGATGTTGTAGAGAGAGAGAGAAAGAGGCCTGCATTGCAGAATGGCTAGGCCATAGGAAGGAAAAGATAATATGATGTATCTTTGTAAGGGAAGTGCCCAAGCCTGAGACAATTGCATAAAGAATAATAAAGAAGCCATTCATTGTGGAAGTAGCCCATAGTTGGGTGAACCACGTTAACTATTGTGTGTATTTTTCTTTTATGTGATTGAAGATGGATGTTTTCTTAATGCATGTTGGACTATAATTATTCTCTGTATGATCATTGCACAATGGTTATCAATGCTATAATATGTGGTTTATGTGGTAAACTGAAGTATCATGATAATGCATAAATGAATTCACTAAGTAATCTAAGAAGATAAAATATAGAATAACACGCGCAGGACAGATAAGTAAGAATGAAAAATATGGTCACCTCCCATTCCTTCACTACTGTAGAAACTCATTTCCTGCAACCCCAATAGATTCCTCATCTGAGACTTCACTTGCATGCAAGTGATGTCAAAAAGGTTGTTGTCTGAAGGGTTTTGTTGGTCAAGATAATTCAAACCTAGGGTCTTACAACTGTGCCCAGAGCCAACAAATGGTTTTGCTACCAGGACCCAGAATTTGTGATTGAGGGAATGTTTTGGAGGTCGACTAAGAAAGAGATCTCAGAATGGTTAGAAGGGAAGGAATGATAGTTTTCTTGAAAAGATAATAAAAACCCTCAGTTGAGTGATGAGAAATGGATGAAAAAGTATGTGTACCCAGAGCTATATGAAATTTTATTTGGTGAATTTCTTATTATTCTGACTGAGTGGTTAGAAAGACTAGTAGAAAACACTGGAAGGTACTGAACCATAGCACCAAGGAATTGGACTTCTGATTTGGTAAGAAAACTGAATTTTGTGAGTAATCAAACTTCTCGCACAATTTATTATTGTCTATATAGTATATTAGGAGGATATATTACATAATTTGCAATAGATTATACCCAGTCATACAGTGTTGTATAAAGGGACTTCTTCAAAGGTTCGTGCAGAAGGTTCATGAAATCATTGGGTACGTGGATAAAGATGTTATTGTGTGACAAGTGCATGATGAAAATGGAGTATGACTGCTAAGGGGATTCGCATGCATAGGGGAACCAAGGGATGAAAAGAGGATAGTCTGAGGAAATGAGAGAATGAAGGAACCAATGAAGAGAGAAGGGATGGATTGAGGATGTAGAGAACCGAAGAAGTTATACCAAAGGAAGAATATGAGTTTGGAGAACTACGTAAAAGAAGGAGGTACAAGAGGTGAAAGACTAGTACTAAGAAAGGAGAGATGCGTAGTGATATAGAGGGGAGAGGACCATGAACAATAGTCCAAATAATGCTCCCTGGTCCTACTTTCATCATTGGTAGGTAACCTTGAACCCAACAATCGACATTTCATCATTGGTCGTTGACTGGGTGGTTTCCCTTGTGTTCGATGGAAATGAATCTATTCACACATTCATGTAGTGTCTTGGATTCCATTAGCCTTATTGGTGGTTTCCTCACCTTTGTCAGAAAATTTACTCATTGGATTCTATTCAGAGGGTCGTTTTCGTGTACCACTTGCACTTGGCACATGCAAAAGATGCACAGGGTCGTTGGTTCATGAACATTTTCTTCATCTGATATCCTCCAAATCATGAAGCTCCTGCTTTGTACCTCGTGTTGAATGATGACAGATGTCTTAATGCTCTCCATTTAACGGGTCTCCTTCCATTGAATTCATCTCATCTATTCTAGAAATGGGACCTAGAATCTTATGAGTACCTTGAGGCTTACAGTCATTAGTGGAAGGTTCTCTCACCATCGATAGTTGGGAATACATCAATGTCTCCTAATCGATGGATTCTTCAAGTGTTCGACCCCAACTCCTTTATTCATGCCTGTAAGAATGTACTCAATGACTTGATGCCTACTTTCATTATCGGTAGGATATCTCACGTTTGTTAACAGTATACCTCAATGACCAGCAATCAAACGATGGCTCATTATGTTCAACTTCAACTCCTTTATTCACATGATGTAGACTTGCACCTTTGGAAGATTGTGCAGAAGACTTGAAGACGTCGGTATGTGGTCATAACTCTCCTGAGTTGTTGCTTCCTTTTCATTGGACCAATACCTATATGACTTCAGTGATCATGGGAGATGAGAATGTACTCCATTGTATACATATATCTTTATATTGATTTTGAGACTGGTTCTACTGGGCCTTGTTCGTGACTATGAAATCCTTTGGCATGTAACCACATTTGTATTTTCCTATTCATGGCCACAAACAATTGTTTGGTATATTTTCACATGGATCTGCAGTGTAATTCAATTGGAAGTCATGTATGCAAAGTCGGTACAGAATGTAATGAGAAACTAGTTCTTCTACCTGGTTTCCCATCACTCCACTTCTAGGTTGTTTATAATGTATTTCGACCATCGCAGATACTCCTCTGACCTCACACATTAGGGGGAATCTGTTATCAAAATATTTTCCTCACCTTATGCAATCTTCCATAGAAGGCCTTTTTCCATTTCCCTATGCAAACTTGTCATCCCTTTTTGCATATCTCAAAGATAAAAAACACATGTTTTCCACATGTACGCACCTTTCTTACTATAAAACATGCGTATACACAGGCTGCACCACTACAGCCTGCGTACATCGGTATTTGTGCCCAAAAATGAAAAATAATTCAGGTTTCCATGTCACGATAGGAGTTCTATGATCCTTGGCCTTCCATATACTGGAAACGTTCTGACTCGGACCTTAAATTCCATTTGAAGGCTATAAATGGGCCAATTCCGATCTATGGAAAGGAGGAGAAAGAATTCAAATTTGAGAGAAAAGTTACTATGGAGAAATTATTTACTTCATATTGAGTCTGCATCCCTTTTTCCTTTAATTCTGAACACAGTGTTCAGCCCCCAAGCTCTTCCCTTATTGATTGAGAGTTCCATTGTCTCTCTTCTATGAGCTTGCCTTTGGTGGAGGATTGAAGTGGTGGAGGCCCTTCTGAAAGGAACTTGGTTTCTTGGTTTCGAACCATGCCGACATGGAAGTCTGTAACACTTTCACTTCTGCTAATCATATATTAATAGAAATACTCTTTTCCCGTCCAATTGATATCTTGAAAATATTTGAATTATTATTCTATGGGCGTATTTGTCATGTTTATTAATGGATTATGATATTGAATGTGCTAACATCATTTATTATCACCATATGCTTGCTTTGCTTGGTTGTTGAGGACTATTTGTAGGTATATTTCTTTGGTTCAAGTGCTGAATGGTGGACTTCATTGAATGTCTGGACGATGTAGGCCTTTTATCTTGTCTTGCTAGCATATTCGTTGATATAGCATACTTGATAATAGAGTTTATTTCTACAGTCATTTCCATCTGTTGTGTTTTACCCTAGCCATAGAGGGATTTTCCTCATAACAGAATTGGCGACCATACTAGGGATTGATCTTCTTTATTAGGGTTTGGAGTACTTGTCTCCTTAGATTTCTCTCCTTCCTATTGTGTTTCTTGTCGTATCATTGCTTGACAACCTCTATTCACTCTAGGTCTGAGTTTTTCAGCCTTCTCCCTTGCCTAGATTTGTTTTTGAAACATATACGCGGATTTTTTCTTGACAGTTGTGTATATATGTGCGTTGTCCTTCTGCAAGCTTCATACATATGCTCTGTTTCCTTGAAAAATCATGTGCATCAACCTCTTGTGCTTGTTTACTAGGTTTGGTGATTTTTGGGTGGGGTTTGATGTTTGCTGAGTCTTCTTGGGTCTCTGTAGTGACTGTTAAGTTCTTGTGGGATGATCACAGGAGACATGTCTGGGGTTCAATTTTTTGGGCAGAGTCTTTCTCATCAACTTTTCATTTTGATTGTCCTTGTACATTGGGCTAGGTGTTTTTCTCCTTGGTATCCTACTTGAGTTATCTCTTTCTATACACAATAGAGTTTTATATATCAAGTTGTTGTTCAGTCCATGCATTTTTTTTTCTTATATTGAGAATACAAAAATATTAGGCATTTTACATTGCTTGGCATTTTGATATTTTGATTCTTTGTCAGTGCATGTAAAGAAAGATTGCATTTTTTACTTCAGAATTGGAGAGTTGAAATTGAAAATTGCATTTGTTTTAAGAAGCATATCATTCATTGAAAATTGAAGTTAGGACTTTGCATTGTATTCATATTTACTTTACTTGTTGAGTCATAAAATCATGAGTTTCACTACCATACCTTTTTGAGTAAGCACGACCACTAAAATTAACACTATAATTTAAAATTGATTAGTCACGATTTTATTTTCTAGGGTGCACAAACTAGCTTAGGATTTAGTTCCTTGGAATAGGATTTTGTGAGTAAAATTCTCCAAGGCAATTAAATCAACATATGTGTCTGACAAAGGGAGTGGATAAATCCATTTTATAATTTGTAATATCAGGAGGCTCCGCTCACACCAGAGTTAATCACAAGGTCAAGCGAGGTTGGTTGAAGAGATATCCCCTCGATACCTTCTTAGCGTCAAAGATATTTCTAGGGATCTATTCGTATTTAGGGATATTGGTAGTGCCTTTACCTCCATGATAGGTGGTACTTTCAAGGTTTCGGGATTTACTACCCTTCCCATACAGTGGACCTAACTTACAAGTGCTCTCCTGTGCATTGGTTATACATTGGTTGCTTAGTTTCTTGAATTAGGTGCCACATAGGTTACTTTCAAGGGTTATTCTGCAAGTACCCTGGGTCAGATAAGGGTCAGACAACACACAACCTTTATGGAGGATTACCTCTCTAGGGGGATCTGACCGACTGGTTGTTAAGCCCACGAGGGCCCTTATAACTAATTATGTTACCTTCGATCTTTAGCAGGGAGTCTCAGGCCCCTCTTAGGTTATACATACCTTCTTTAGGGAGGGAGGCCACTTTCAACCACTTTACCTCATTTGTGTGCATATTGGTCGTTTGATTTTTGGTGTGCTCTTTGATTTCTAGTTGGACCTAGGATTTATTTTTTTTGTATTTAGAGTTCTAAGTCATCATGGAGTTGGTCCAGCATCCCCGCCGGTCCCGTCACTTATTACAGTTACCACCAAATTTCGAGTCTTTTCCTTCTAAAAGGTGTAGAGTTATTAGACATGGTACACACACCTCCATTGTTCAAACTTGTGATTCTACAAGGATGAGTACTGAACTAAGTCTTTAAAACACTGGGAGCCCTTTGACTCCCACACCTACTATAGTTAATGGTACCCCTTCGAATCCTACAACCACAATGGTTGTAGTGTCAGAGGCACCTATCATTACTATGGTCCATCCTATAGTGAATTCTCAATCTCTTTATTCAAACCCATTTGGGTCTCTTGGTCACTCATCAGGCTATAATGTTCAATCCATCCCTATGGCCCCTATTCCTTTTTCCTATGGTATGTCAAATTTTACTTCACAATTTTCGAACGCCATCCCAATTGTTGGCCCTAATGATAGAAATGGACTTGGGGTCACTACACCTCCTTATAATCCATTCTCATTTGGTGGCTCTCATATCCCTCAAATGACTCCTAATGTGGGAGGTATTCCCTTTTTTAACCCCGGGTCTAATCCTCTTGCTTCTGGGTGGAGAAACCAACCTGGTAGACAATATTCTTCTCAAGTTCCATCCTATACCCTTACCTCCTCGGTGTTGATTCTGATCAACACGTTTGGCATGACAAATCCACCTCTATACTCCATATTCACACCTGGAGGAGGTCAGTTTCACACTTTGGGTAACCCCCAACCCGGATCCACTTCGGTTGGGGGAAATTTTTATAATGCCCATCATAACATTCCTACTAGAATGATTCCCAAACAACCTTTTATGAATCATCTTGGAGGAGGGTCTTACAATCTCGGGCAAGGCCATGGTGCTTACCAGAACCCTGGCTGGACTGCAGTTCCTCAAACACAATATTTCCAGGGAGCTTGTGGCCAGATGTCACAACCCCGTCTCCCTTTTCTGTACATGCTTAATATTATAGACTTGTCTAAGTTGATGAATGACCCTATGTCTCATGATCCTACATGGGCCCCCTGCCCCCACCAAGCTTCCTTCAAAAATTCTAAAATTCGAAGGTAAGAATGGTGAGGATCCTAGTGATCATGTTACTACCTTTCACCTATGGTGCTCCTCGAATTCCCTTAATGAAGATTTAATTTGATTAAGATTATTTCAATGCACCCTCATTGGGGTCATTGTGAAATGGTATAGATATCTACCTAGGGGGGAATATGGGACTTTTAGTTAGATGGTGTTGGTCTTCCTTAACCACTTCCATTGTTGGTTCGTTACGATGTTGGCCTAGAACTTTTGTCGACTTTTTTCCAGGACACAGCCACTCATATCTCATATCATATCCAGGAGAGGTGTAGACGAAAGAGGTTTATTACTACCTCCATACCCCGACCTTTCTTTTAGAATGTTTCCTTAAGTATTTGCAACCACCTATGTCGAAGGATGTTTCTACATACGGGGTTACCACTGAGGAAGAAGCGATCTTCAAAGCCCAACGATTAGATATTATATACACTCAGTCTGGGATGTTATACCACATTCTTTTGGATGCACTGCGATCAACCTATGACCCTAGAAAAAATCCAAGACCTCATGCCAACAACATTGTAGGCTCTAACAATGTAAAATATGCAGACTTGATGACAAGCAATTTGAAAGAGGTGTCTCTAAACTAGTCTGCAGGAGGGCCATCTTCGTCTGTGTCTTCCAATACCACTCAGTTGCCGGATGTACAATCTGTACAATCGTCGACCAGACCAAATGGTAACCAAAAACCAAGCAGGAATAAGAAGAAAGGACGTAATAATAATCATAAGGGTGAGAAAAATAATAATAAACCCAAGGATAATGGTAATAATGAGAAGACGAATAATAATGCTAGAGAGGGAAAGAAAGAAAGGCATAAGGTGAAATTTTTCTGTAAGCTTTGTACAAATAATCACCTTACTCATTTATGCCCCAAAATTGCAAAAGCTGCAAAGCTATTATATCTACCACATGTCGTGCCGATGAATCCTTTCCCACATAACCATCACATGGCCTCGAGCTCCTCAAATGCCGGAAATGCGACTGGTGGGAGTCAAAACCCGTCGTTGCAAGATGATGACCATTTTTGTATCAATATGGTCGATGCCAAAGTTCATGTAGCCACTCGATCTCTAGATTATAGTTCTTCACAGGCTATACCTAGTCTAGAATCTCCTCCTCCTCCTCCAAAGATGAATTTACAGATAAAAAATCCATAGCCACCACCTCATATTCCGAAAGGAGTACTCAAGCGCTCTACCCACAATCCAAATGCTAGAACCTCCCAGAATTACTCTATTGTTGAGGACCTAGGTCAAACCCCTTGTGTGATGTCGGCTTTGGAGGTAATTCAAATGTGTCCTTCATAGAGGAATGCCTTACTATCTATGTTAGGATCTCTAGAACCTAGTGGCTCAAACGTTATCAATTTTGACATCACATATGTGAAGCCTCGCTTGACTTACCATGTGGCATTCCAAATCCACATGGGGTACTCAAAGTATACCATCAAACATGCGGTTTGTGATGAAGGCACCTCTACATGTGTGATGTCCCTGGTTTGTTGGAAATCTCTCAGTTCTCTGACTCTTTCTAAATTGTTGAACATGTTGACTGATTTTGACAACCATTCCTTCCGCCCTCACGGTATTCTTCCTGCATTTCTGGTCCAGTTGGGTGGGAAGACGGTAGAGGTGGAGGTTGAGGTAGTTGATTCACCTCTTTATTATAACTTGTTACTAGGATGCAATTGGACCTATGCTATGACTATTGTCATATCGTTTGTCTTCTATACTCTTTGTTTTCCTCATGATGGGAAGATCATGACGATCAACCAATTATCCTTTGCGTATGCTAGTCCCAGTTCATATTTTGGACCGTTCATCCTCGTGATCGACAATTCTCAGCTAGCAACTGATAATATTGGTGTTGGAATGTATTCTTCCCTTATGGGCACTTTCGAATTCATGGCACCGATTCACCATGTTTACGTCATGTCCAGTAGGCCCGTTTTGTCAGAGAGGTCCATCTCTTTCCGCACTTACTATTTTAGTGATCCTTGGACCCTACCTTCCTTGACTTCGTCTTGTAAAGGTAAGTCGCATGTTGAAATGGCCATGCCACTATCATCAGTGGATATTGTGTATTAATATGTTCTTGACTCTTCCGCCAATCTTGATCCTATTACCTCGTCGACGGACGAAGAGGATCCTGTTCTTAAGCCCATGTGGGCCACTTCGTTGTCTTGTTCACATGAATACCTGAATGAGACTTTTACCTCAGATGAAGCTATCATCAAAGCCATGAATGGTTCTGACAAACCTTGGGATGATATGTATCATCGCTCTTATTTTCTCCCAGAGATTGAAAGAATCGAACAAGATGACTTTCGATCTAATTTGAGTGAGATAGTCGGTCACACTGTAGTTCCACTTGATATGCACAAAATTTATGTCGAAGTAAATATGTCCAGTATCTCTCCTACCATCATGATCGATATCTCTCGTACCCCTGGAAATATTGAAAACGTACATATCAGTGCATATTGTTCACCAGAAGAAATCTTGATCTACACCGAAATATTCAAGGAATTCTGAGATGTGTTTGCTTGGTCATATGAAGAGATGGTAGGAATCGACCCTCGTATTGTTTAGCATGAGATTAGAACGTATCTGGATGCTAACCCTATTCGACAACATCTTAGAGTTGTTAATCCCCAGTGTTGGTCACTATAATTGCTTATTTAACTAAACAATCAAGTGCTACATAAATTGTCAACCCAGGGAAGTCTGTTTATTTCAAAGATAATCACTCACTATATATGCTCAATCTCAAAAGTGTTAGGACCACACAATGTACCTTTTTGCCTGTACTTTTTGCCACTATTATACTCTTGATCACCCATATTTAGACTCATACTATCACTTTATCTGATCATCCCAAAGGTATACAAC
>SNQJ01S0030937.1:0-18943 GCA_010110895.2 Picea sitchensis
CTCTGAGTTTTAAACGTATTTAATTGTATTAAATGCATTTGCTTATAATTCCATGTAAGGAATGGTAAACTGAGAGGTTGGGAAACCTGGGTAGTGAAGGGTACACTACAATACCACATCTCGACCCACCACTAACCACATCATATAATCCCAGCAATAGTGGGGGCACCTCCACTTCATACAATCAGTATGTACCTCCCCAAGGTAATCGTAACTACCCCTTCCCTAGTCCCCCTCAAGCCACTATCCCACCACATGGAAAAAAATAGGTAGGGGTAAATTTTATCCAACCCACTCCTATTCAACAAGTTCAAGCTTTTGAATAATTGAATATAGAGGACCCCTCTTATCAACCCAACCAAAAGCGGAGAAAGGGAAAGAACAAAAACCAAGGCCAAGGGGGAAACCCCCAACAACATAATCCTCCAACTGGGGGAAACCAACATCACGCTAACCATAAACCCCAAGGGATAAATAACAATGGTCAACCATGCGAAGGCAGAAAAAATAATATTCGAACCAATATCCCTTGTGTATTATGTGGTGAAAATGGCCATTAAACTCATCATTTCCCCCAAATCCTTGATTACAAACGAATGAAGGAAGCCATGAATAAACCACAGCCTCCGACCCCTCAAGGGCCATAGTAGGTACCTGCCAACTATATGCCTCCCCCACCACTTGTGGCCTTGCAAAACTCGATCCCTGACTAAGGTGTCATTAACATGCAACCAGAAAATTCCCCTTTCCCACAACAAAGGGGAAAGTTCCCTCAACCAAGGCAACCACAACCTAGTACTAAAACATACCACATCATCCTCCTTACTACTGAGGATGAAATTCTCTTATAAACTTGTATTCACCAATACGATATGCCTCCTGACCCTTTCCCAACTACATATGAATCCCCCCCAATTACCAATAGGACAACCTTTGACGATTCCTTGCCCTAATACTGAAGCCACCACCTTGATTCCTCTTGAACGACTACGCAGAAATGTACATAACCCTCATGTAACGCCTGCACATAGCTATAGCCTTATTGATGATCTAGCATAGTCACTAGCTGCAATGCCAGTACTATAGGTTCTCCAGACTTTCCCTTCCCAAAGAAAGGATTTAATTTCATATTTGAGTGCAATAGACCCCGTAGACACCCGTCTAATCACTTTCAAATTAGACAAAGAAGACCCATGCCTTCCATAGTTAGTCGCTTTCCAAATTCTCGTCAATATCAAGAAAATCACCATCCATCGTTGTATGATTGATGAAGGGGAATATACTTGCATCATGTCCAAAAGTGTGTGGGAACAACATGGATCAGCCAATTTAGTTCCCTCAACCATTACCCTCAGAGCCTGTGATGGTCGACCATACCAACGCAAAATCCTCTATCAAATCGTTCCAGTAGAACTAGGAGGCAAAACAATCCTTATTGACATTGAGGTCATTGACACCCAACTAGATTACAATATTATTTTTGGATGTAGCTAAATGTTCAGCATGCAAGTTGTAGCCTCTTTAGTATTTTGAACCATGCTCTTCCCCTACAGTGAGAATATTTTCACCATTGACCAGTTAACCAACTATGAGCCTAATCATTCAAGGAACATAGATAACATCCTCCCACTTATTTGAGCTAACGCTAATCTTTCACTAGTTTTGGAAGTCAAACCAGGGATCTTCCACGCCCCATCATGAACTGGTTCATACCAAAGGAATCCCCCTTCCCCCCCAATCACAAACACATCCCAAGTATGCATTGTCACTTCTGATGGTGTCAAAATTATTGATGAACCCCCCCTCGAGAGACACCCCAAATCCCATTCAAGGACAATACCTCACCTCCCTTTTAGGGTGAATCACCCATTCCATAAAACCCACCCATGACATGCCACATACCTATTTGAAAAATGGATCCACTGGACATCACACAAATCCCTTTCTTTTACCCACCACCCGATGTAACAACATATCAGGTAGCAACTACCGTCACGTTTCCCAACATGGTGTTCACTATATCTATATGGTATCTAGAACCACCATGTATGGTACCGGTTCCATCACTCTCACCACCACCCGAGATTTTTCCCATGCAATCAATGGCTCAAATGCCAAATCTTCCTACCAATCACGCATTTGGGGGCATTGATACCAAAAACGGAGGTCAAGATACTCACAAAGGGGGGAACTCAACTACCAAACAAGTAAATAGGAATACGAAATACCCAACCCTCCCTTCCCCACCTTGATTCCCATAACCATGGGAAATTTTCACTACCATTGGAAATCCCACTAATCTTTGCCTCACTTTTCCCAAGTTATGGAATCTTTTTCCACTTCCCACAATAACACAGTTACTGCCTACACCAGTTGCCACACTTGTAACCACAAAAACTTCTTCATCCAAACAGAATGGTCTCAGGACTGAAAATGCTTGCGCCATCTGCTCACAATATGGCCATTACAATCACCACTTCCTCGATCTCCCTCAATTTCAAGAAACCCTAGAAGTAGTGCATCAAACTACATTGCCTACATCCTCACAAGCACCCCCAACCACAACAATAGTTACTAATGCATGTGACTCCCTTGTGAATTATGCTAACAACCATACCATTTCACATATATGTTCCCTCTCATTGTTACTTCCCGGGTTAGACATATGGCCACCTTGTCACATGATCCCATGCCCACTCCCACATCTAACACCTAGACAATGGTCATACCTCCATAAGTGGGTCACACCATACCAAGACTTGACCCCTTATGTTTGACCCCAATGGACATCCCCATAACACCACCATCTGAAAAGTTCTCGACAAATCCACCAAATTCTCATGTAAGTCCCATTCATGAGATTCTCCCTCCACAAAATTCCCATACACCATAATTGTATATGGATATTTGATTCATGTCATCTAGTGAAACCCCACAACCTTCTCCCACCGGTCCATCCATCTTGGGCATCATTGATGATCACTCACCATCATCTCATACACCTTCCATAGATGATACTCTCATAACTGACCTGAGACTCACTTAAGACACCACTTTGTCTACATCCTCTACCCATACCACCTTAAACCCATTATATTCCTTCATTTTTCAATCAGATGAAGACATTTAGGAAGATTTGTCCACACCAGACTTCCCATGGGATTTCTTTCACCACCAATCCTTCTTTTTATCCCACAATGCATTTCAACCACATTTAAACACTCTGGTCTGTGCAATTGAAGATAAATATTTGATTCCTCCTGGTCATGTCGATTGGTTCAAAAAACCAATCTTCGCACCTAATGCCTTTGAAGAAGGGAATATATAAAATATCTCCTACATGATCAAGATAGATATCTCTATCAAACCCAACATCATTGAATAAATCACTCTAGGTTCTACATGCTCTCCCCAAAAAATCACAACATACAAGGCCTTTCAAGAGTTCTAAGATGTTTTCACATAGTCTTACATAGAAATTCCTATATTAGACCCCATCATTATTGAACATTTTATTGACACATGGTCTGATGTTTCCCCCGTTCATCAAAAGTATCACCCCCTTTACCTTTCTAGATCCATGGATATCAAATCCAAAATTGATAAGTTGTGTGTTGCAGGGTTAATCTATCCAATTTCATACACATCATGGGTCTCAAACCCCATCTCTGTCAACAAAAAATAGGGAACCATTAGGGTCCACACCAACTTTCATGACCTCAATCAAGCTTGTCCCAAAGACAAATTTCCAACCCCATTCATCGACCAAGTTATCAACGCCTGTGCTAGTCATGAGGCCCTCTCACTCATGGACAGGTTCTCTAGCTATAACTAGATTCAAATTCGCCATGATGACCAATACAAAATGAAATTCACAACACCATGGGGCACCTTTTCATATCATGTTATGCCCTTCTGACTCAAAAAATTGGGTGTTACCTTCCAACTAGCCATGAGATATGCATTTCTCGATATCGCCCACATAATCCTTTCTTACTTGGATGACCTCACTACTCGCTCCAAGAAGTGTTCCCAACACCCAGCACCAGAGGATTTACAACTCTTTAAAATGCTTCTGTAGATACAATATTCAATTAAACCCTTTTAATTGTGTCTTTTGTGTCATTGTTGGATGCCTATTGGAATTCATATTCTCCCAACAAGAAATCATCGTGGACCCCCTTAAGGTCCATGCCATTAATTAGATTCCTCCACCCAAGAACTTACTCCAATTATAAAGCCTCCAAGGAAAAGATAATTTCCTATGGTGCTTTGTTCATGACTATTCTATTCGCACCCATGGCTTCTTATGCTTACTAAGGTGTGACATCCCATTTCAATGGGACCAACATGCCCAAGCTACTTTTGACTCTCTTCAAGAAGAACTTATTAAATCACCCCTAATCAGTCCCCTAGACTACAATAAGGATTATATCCTGTATCTTTCATCCTCATAGGTGTCAGTCGCAGGAGTGTTAGTTCAGGTAGGCGATGACCAAAACAAGTTCATCATCTACTATATTAAAAAAAATCTCTCAAGGCCACCTCTCAAGAACAATCACGAAGAGAAACTCTCCCTAGTGGTTGTCCTCACAGTTCAAAAGCTACATCATTATATCCTACTTCGAACTACCAAGGTCGTGGAAGACTCTGATCCTATGCAATACTTGCTTAGTCGACATGAGATCAATGGAAAATTTTCTCATTTGATCGTCATTCTCCAAGAATACGATCTCGATTTCACCACTCCCAAGAGAAAAAAATCCCTTCTCCTAGGAAACCTCATTATAGACCTTCCATCAAACTCATTGTTAGAAAAATAGGAACGCGAAGCAATAAAATAAAACAAATGTGGAAATAAAACACAGAAGATACATAATACAATAGAGACACACATATATACAGGGTTTACCCAGTTTGGGCTACATTCACCACAAAAATTTCTAGGTCCTTCCTTTCTATTATCCATCAAAATCAAAGGATACAACCTACAACACACTCGCAGTAACTTCATCTTCTTTCTCTCATAGTATCCTCTCTCTGAATACAATATTCACTCACACATGCAAAGCCACAATACAATTCACTCATAAAAAAGAGTTTCCTTCTAGGGAAAAATAAATAAAAAACCTAACATAACTTCTACCTTCAAATCCATGGCCTTATAATGAATGGTCCATATTGACTATGAAATTACAATATTTTACAAGGCAATTTTCCCAAAATTTTCCTCGGGGGCTCCACTCTCGGACCCCCTTCATTCTAGGGCCAACCCTTGAACCCTCAGCAGAAGGGGGATAGGAATACCTACATATAAATCAATTTTATAATTAGGATCCACAACCAACACTCATCTGACCCTCCTGTCAATGAAAACTTCACGGATGAACATCTCTTCTTGATTTCATCGGATGACCTGTGGTATGGGGATATTTTTGTTTATCTTCGTACACAAAATTTTGGCCCTCATATCTCCCGAGATGACCACCATTGTATCTATCACTAAGCTTCCTGCTACCTCCTTATAGGATATTTCCTCTATTGCAGGGGGTTAGACACATTTCTTTGTCATTGCCTCACCATTGAAGAGGAAGAAAAAGTCTTCAATGATTTCCACAACATGGTATGCATGGGTCACCTCTCTGGCATGCCCACTATTGAGAAAGTGGTTTGGAATGGTTACTTTTGGCCCACTTTGTTTCATTATTCCATCCATGCCATAAAGTGTTGTGACAAGTGTCAATTATACACTCACAAAACCCAAGAACCACCTGCTCCTCTTTATACCATCATAACGGCAGGTCCCTTTTGCAAATGGGGCATTGATTTCATGAATTGCAACCCCCATCTGGCAATGGGGACAAATATATAGTAGTCACTATCGACTACTTCACAAAATGAGCATAGGCCATTCCCACATTCAATAATACAGTCGACAAGACCGCCCACTTCATTTTTAATGATGTCATTACTCGTTTTGGAGTCCCTCTCCAACTAGTTTCTCACCACGGTAAACATTTTGAAAATGAAGTGTTCGTTGATTTATCCGCCAAACTCATATTTACTCATGAGTTCGCCTCACTGTACTACCCCCAATTGAACAGGAAGGTTGAAGCCATAAAGAAAGTCTTGAAAACCAAGCTCCAACACACTATCAATAAGCATAAGACCAACTCGAATCACATGCTCTTCTCGACCTTATGGGCATATCATACTAAAGTCAAATGGCCACTTGTTTCACAATGTTCCATCTTGTTCATGGGGTAGAAGTTGTTCTCCCCATCGAATGTGAAATTCATACCCTATGCACTGTAATCGAACTTCTACCCAATACCACTCCAATGGAGCAGTGATTGCTCAATCTCAAATCTCTTGACAAAGATCGTTGATCCTCTTTACAAAAAAATGAAGTAGCCAAAAAATGGTCCAAAGTCGTCTCTTATTGGCAAGTCAACCTTTGGTCCTTTACCAAAGGTGATCTAGTGTTGGCCTATGACATCTCCCATGACACTTTAGGCCATGGGAAATTTGAGTCCCTTTAGTGAGGACCTTTTATCGTTCGCTGCTGTCTCACTAAGGACGCCTACATCTTGGCTTACCCTAAAGGAGCTACACTCAAAGACCTTGTCAACGGTTTATACTTGAATAATTTCTACCCTTAAGCATAGCCACTCTATGTTAGGTTCTTCTTGTACTTTCCTAGTGTTATTAGTCTTTTTTTTCAAAAAACAAAACCTATCACAACATAGGCCTAATCCTTTGTCTTTGTTTTGACAAATGAATCCTCCACCCTCTTGTTACGTTGGGTACATCGATTGTGCCAGATGTTGTACTTAGAATATTTCTTCAACATCTTGGACCCTTTACACCCCCGATCATGTACTACTCCACTCTAGTAGTATATGTCTAGGTCCCACCACCAATAACCAAGCTGAGTATGTTGTTGTCATTGGCCTTCTCGAAGAAGCCAATCACTACCATATTCGTCACCTGAGCATCCTTGTAGATTCCCAACTCATTTTCATACAGTTGACCAACATGTATCATGTCCATGATCCATTCCTATATCACAAGTATCTACAAGTTAAACTTCTCACTCGAAAGTTTGAATCCATTACATTCACACACATTCCTAAAAGACTAAACCAAGTCACAGATACCATGGAAAATCAAGTACTCAATTGGAATTTATCACATTAAACATACATATACACTTAATTTAAACATTTGATTCATCTCACATCAAAATAAGTTAACAAAATCATAAAAAGCACATATACTCCAAAAACTGAAAACATCATCATAAAAATATATCCATATATATAAATGGTGACATCAATGTTTCATCCAAAATATACAATCTCCTTGGCCCCATGGTTGGGCCCCAGTATCATACATATTCCCTCAACATATACAAAATGGGAGTCATAACTCCTATACATTGTACAAAATGTGGACAAATCCCATACAACCTAGAGTTGGCACCTACGATGCCCATAGCTCTAAAACATCACTAGATAGTGGGTCTGTCGGTGGATCTCGACTAGCCGGGGGATCTCCCCATCCCCCACCCAGGGGAATCTCTCTCTTAGGGATGCGACCGATCACCACTTCCCCCTGCACACTCTCCCATTGAACCAAGTATCGCCATCCATGATCCCCACCTCCGCATTGCTCCAATATCTGGCCATCCTGGATATGCGGTCATCAATCCTTGGGAACACCCTCCAACACTACCTCGAATTTCCTCTCTAGATCGTCCATATCTCGAGCCATGGTGGTCATTTCCTCCCTCAAAGGAGCATGAGATGGACCTGCCTTAGGGTCACCATAGTGGCGACGTTGCCTAGCTCTACCCTTTGCCTCCCGCTCCTCCTTCTCTCCAATACCAACGAAGTCCATCTCCTAGTCGTTTGGACCAACATATACAACATCACACATAAATATCCATTAATATTTTTTAATATAATAAAATCACAAATCACAACATATTAGACATACAACACAATACCAACATGCCTCGATGATCCCATAACTCACTTGGTGACTGTATGGTGCTGAAAATATATCCCTGAATAAGGGAAATCCAGAATAGTCTACGAACTATGTCTCCAAACCCCCTCAAAAGTGGGTGTAAAATAATTCCCTCCCTCCCCACCCCCATGAAGATCCAATAATTGTACCCACCGCATCAGCCGAGGGTCATGTATCGAAGGAGAATCCAATATCACGTGAGGGCATAACATAATCACCCTCTCCAAAAAGAATGCACAAAGGACAGACCCAAACGTGAAACCCCCTATCATCGTAGTATCACATCTACCTAACTATGCCACCATACACAAACGCATCAAGCATGCCCATGCATACAACCACCCATCCATTGCTCTCTCTACAATCTCAAGGTGCACTCTGGAAATGCATTGGGTCCCCAGTGACCCAAATATCCTCACAACCATGACACAAAACTCTTGGGTCTCCAATGAATCAATTGCACCTATGTTGATAGACCGCCCACTCATTGACCCCTCCCGTGAGCAATGTCGTCTCTCCATCATATAAACTTTCACCCGAGGCAAAATTCGAGGCTGGGTATCTAACTCTATCCCTCGAAAACGTAGCCCTGTGATGAAATAAATGTCTATGTCCACTATAATACATACATCATGACCATGCACCATAAATAGTTGTCACTTCAAACTCCATATACCAATTTTGAACTGTATGAGCACCTCATATGACTGTATCAGTGAGAAATAAAAAAATATCAGCAGGCCCACTCAGGCCAATCGACATTGAATATGGTGATCCTCCCCTGCTTCTCTACAAAGAGCATCCCAATATGTCTCTCTCCATTGGATAGGAAACCTGTCCTCATATGCCTCCACCCAATCCATAAATTGGAGTTAGTTCACATCATCAAGTACAAATCAAAAAATACCAAAACACTTCCCATTGCTCGTCTATATCTTTACACAAGCCTGTGCCTTTGTGCGATTGTCTCCTAGACATGCGCACACATTCATGCGACTATCCCACAAACAAATGCATTGTTTCAATGCAGTTGTACTATAGATAAGCGCACACAGTTACACAAATGTATCACAGACAATAGCGCACAAATGCATGGTTGTTCCTCACACAATTGTGCCCAATTAGCACAGTTGTCCCCTTGACAATTGTGTTGTCATGCACACAAAAAACCCTCATCCACGCACCTTCTTGCATGGAGGAAATTTCCACAGTCATGCACATTGTGCATGACTATAGCAATTACTTATGCGCAAAAGTGTGTGGCAACCCAATTTTTTACTGCGTGTGTCATCCTAGACACACATAAAAATGGTCGTACGGTCCTCCGTACAACCCCCAACCCAAAAAATACAAAAATAAACATATTCAGGATGTCTGGACCACTTACCAGACTCTCTTGCCAGTGGAGATAGTGTCCCCACACTCTCATATCCATCAACAATGCTCCAAAAACTCAACCTCAAACCTCAACACATGCAAGTACAACTGAGGTGGCATTATGGGCACCACACCCATATATACGCCCCATTCTCAAACTTCACCACCCTCATTCAGGAGCTTAGGAGCTCCATTTTTCACATTGTTCATGGCATAGAGATCCTGACTTTGTCACCTATGCATTGTCATCATTTGTTGTCCATTTTATTGCAAATCCACCAAAAAAAAAATTCATCACAATACAAGAAATGGTTGAAGACAATACAAGCACAACACATCAATCAACACACCTCAAGCATTTACGGAACCTATTCAGCAAGAAAACCTATGCAAATAGTCATTGAATTTCAGTGCAAATTTACCAAGTCTTACTTCCACACATTCGTGTTAGCCAACACAGAATTGCATGCACAAATTAAGTAGACCACACAATTGTCTCCACAAGAACCCATCCAGATGTGAAAATGGGGCATTAATGCATTTGGTCAGGCCTCAACCACTTCTAGGTCGAAGTGTACCATGACAAGACCACAATATCAACCAAAAATATTTCTTTGGGGCTACTAAAAGGATGGAAAGCACCCTAGAAGGCCTCCCATTCACACTATGAGCAAGCTGGTAAAAATCTTGCATTGGTCCTATAAATACATGACCAAGGTGTCCAAAGAAAGAGAAGAATTTTGAGTATTGTTATGCTATTCAATTTGTCTTAGAGAAGCCATATTTCTCATAGAAATATTTGAGCATTCATAGCAAGTGTTGCACTTCTCTCCTCTTGAGAATTTCAACAATCAAGTCTTCACCATTGTATTTCCATTTTTATCCATTGTTAGAAGAGAGAAATATTTATATTTGGGGGACTCAAGATCCCTCCCAAGGAGGAAGAGGGGACTCATAAGTCCCACTTTTCTACTAGGTGTTATCAATTTGAATACGACTTTCCATTGGCAGTTATCCCTTTGTCTCATTTGCAAATTTATGTTTGATATTATATGCATGCTTAGTTTAGTTTTTATTGCTTTGTTGTTTATTTATTGTTTTCTATTTAGTTGATCCACTAATCAACTAACAAACTGCTATGTTGTCTTGCTTGCCTAACCAGTTGGTTAAGGGGCATCTTGTTTCTCACCCAATTGGAAAAAGGAACCCAACAATTGCCAATATTGTTGGACATTTTTCTAGTTTTGGGCCAAGGGGTCCTTCATTCAAACTCCCTTAAGTGAGGCGTAATATTCTATGTCGATGGGTGAAGTATCCTTGATTTTCTCTATGAGGTTTTCCTTGGAAGATATACATTTTTCTAGGAAATAATCAAATTTGGTCATTCCAAAGTTTCGTCACTCCTTTTTTCCTAATGGGATCAAACAAAATTTAGTGTGAAACCATTATTTGCAGTTGGATCAACCTAAAAAAGAGGTGCATTTATAATTCAAAGTTTGTGTGTGATAAGGTAATAGAGTGCTAAGTTATGCCTTGTAATGTAATTAATCATCCGACCTCCTCTGATCCTAAAAATTTATGAGGTTGCGCGTTCAAACTCAACAGTGGCCACCATGAGTATTGTAACATCCCTAGTTTTAATACCCACAGATTATTATGTAATTATGTAAATGTGGTTTAGGCTACTGAGCCAATATTTTTGGGGTGAAGAGCCTCTATTGATTAATATGGTTGAGTGTCGAACTATGTATTTTGTACATTGAAATAATTAATAAAAATAATAATAATTGGTTGCGGTACAATCAAGATGGTAACGACGAGTGGCTATGTTTCCACAAAAGAGGGGGATAAAGAGGGGTCCAAGGGGTTACCCATTTATACTAATGAAAGACATTTCATATTAAAGTTTACTACCTTTTAAATATCAAAAGAGATATTAAAGTGATATAAGAATGGTAGGCGAGAAAGGTCAACTCACTAATTTATAACAACATGGGATGAGTACAACCAGTTTTTGGGAAATGTGAGAGTCAATCTTGCATGATAAGAAAAGGAAATTTGAGTTCCTTTCTTGGTCAATTTTACATGTTGGTTTTGGGAAGGAAGAGCATAGCTAAGTGCTAGGAAAGAGAACCATCCATGGTGTATGTTAAAATATCCATGAAAGGGATGATGTTTGTGCCAAGAATTAGGCTATAAGCCTATAATTTAATTTCTTGTTGAGGNTTTCGTCACTCCTTTTTTCCTAATGGGATCAAACAAAATTTAGTGTGAAACCATTATTTGCAGTTGGATCAACCTAAAAAAGAGGTGCATTTATAATTCAAAGTTTGTGTGTGATAAGGTAATAGAGTGCTAAGTTATGCCTTGTAATGTAATTAATCATCCGACCTCCTCTGATCCTAAAAATTTATGAGGTTGCGCGTTCAAACTCAACAGTGGCCACCATGAGTATTGTAACATCCCTAGTTTTAATACCCACAGATTATTATGTAATTATGTAAATGTGGTTTAGGCTACTGAGCCAATATTTTTGGGGTGAAGAGCCTCTATTGATTAATATGGTTGAGTGTCGAACTATGTATTTTGTACATTGAAATAATTAATAAAAATAATAATAATTGGTTGCGGTACAATCAAGATGGTAACGACGAGTGGCTATGTTTCCACAAAAGAGGGGGATAAAGAGGGGTCCAAGGGGTTACCCATTTATACTAATGAAAGACATTTCATATTAAAGTTTACTACCTTTTAAATATCAAAAGAGATATTAAAGTGATATAAGAATGGTAGGCGAGAAAGGTCAACTCACTAATTTATAACAACATGGGATGAGTACAACCAGTTTTTGGGAAATGTGAGAGTCAATCTTGCATGATAAGAAAAGGAAATTTGAGTTCCTTTCTTGGTCAATTTTACATGTTGGTTTTGGGAAGGAAGAGCATAGCTAAGTGCTAGGAAAGAGAACCATCCATGGTGTATGTTAAAATATCCATGAAAGGGATGATGTTTGTGCCAAGAATTAGGCTATAAGCCTATAATTTAATTTCTTGTTGAGGAAATGGATCAAGAGTCTCGAGAAGGATATTATGATCACTCCTAGAGAAAATGAGAGTTCTTGGAGTCCCCAACTATGATATTCCTGGCCATCCGAGTGTGTTGAAGCCCTAGAGAAAAGTGGGAAGGCCCAAGGGACTGTGTGGTAGGGAAGGGGGATCCCATTCCTTAGGTTGTGTAGGTTTAAGGGAAGAGCATTGGTGGATTGGAATTTTTGTTGGAGTAGAACTTGGGCTTTGGGTTGCTGAAATTGAAGAGTGGATAGCTAAGAGGGTCAGACCTCCTTTTGGACTCATAGTCTCAACTCGAGGGTGGCCTATTGGGAGGAATATCCCTATACAAGAGAAGTTAACTCAGATTTGGATGAAATTTAAGGGGTGTTTCTGCAATCAAGAGGGATATAAGAATGTTAGTGAGGATGGCTAGATAATTTTTCTTTTGTTTTATGAAAAATACAAATTAGTGACTTTTGAAGATCTGGTTGTAATCAGTAATTGGGGATCAAATAATTATGAAATATTTATAAATAGCTCAAAAATTAGGCATGAAGATACCCATTTGGACTCCTGGAAAACTTCAAAATGGTTTGGTGTGGATACGCCCAAACAGGGCAAAATCCATTATTCTCGGGTGCATTTTGGGGATCTCTAAAATATTTGGAGGAGGAAAAGGGACCCCATATCACCAATCTAGAAAAATTTATTTATTCAACAGTTCATATGCTCATCAATCTAGACAACTTTGTATTTAGGGATTTTTTGTCAGTTTTGCTCCATTTAGGAGATAACGGTTTTTCACTAAAAATAAATGAAAAAGGACAAAGTTGCCAAATACAAATTGATGTAGAAGTTGGAAGGAGAATCAAATATTGAATATGATAGTTTATTTGCATTCAGAATCATGAATAGTATCATCATCTGATATAATAAAAAAAAATATTTCCATATTTTCTTCTACAAGACGTAGAAGTTAGCCCTTGGGATTTTTTATACCAGTGAAGCAAGCACAAAAAGGATGAAATGGTTGATTTTAGAGAGCCATAAATTTCATATCCGAAATCAAAATAAGGCATGAGTATAGCCATTGGAAAGGAAATCTAGAGGAAAACATGATAGAAGGATTTAGTTCTCTAAGGAAGCATCTAGTTGTTTGGTAAATCTGCATGAAAAAAGGGAAAATGAACTTTGTGAACCATGCAATTTCTCAATGTGAAAGTTTCCAAACAATGTCAATTTTGGGAAAAAATTTCTATATAGGTAAAGGAAATATGTCACTATCAGGTAACAAAGAGCGCATATACTAATGATAGTGCCTATGTAGAGGTATAGAGGTGCATTTAGAGTGTGTCAACTTGGAAAATAAATAAGGGTTGAGTTTTAAATAATAGGGTGTTTTTGATGACCAAGGGAACACTCAAGTAGAGAACGTTATGTCAAGAACCTATTGATGGGATGATTAAGTACATTGGATTTTTCATCTTTCATACATCATGTTAATTATATGGAATTTTCTAGCTCCACAAAATCCTTGGATGTTTTAGGCATTGGTTTTCCAGTTGCAAAATATGGCTTGGATGTAATAGAATGTTGACACATAGTTATTCAAAAAGTTCCTATACTATGCAAGGATATTAATATTTATAAAAATGACAATATGAAATTGGGCATTTTTGTAGAGGTGTTGGAAGATTTATCAAAAAAAAGTATTGATGATGTAGGTTGTCTACTCTTGAATAAAGACAAGTTACAATAGGGGGGAGGGAAAGAACTTGATATTGTTGATGACATAGGTTATAAACAACATAGTCCATTTGAGTACTAAAGTATTTATAATTCCAGGGTCCAATGGACATGGAAGCAGGGACAATATTGTAGAGTTAGGTGAGAAAATAAAGAAATTGTAGAGGGAAGTGCAGAACTACAGAGGAGGTAATGGAAAGTTGATAAGGGAGTCAAGAAGGGAAAATACAAGTTATTATTTAGTTTCTATAATGTATGAATGACTTGCAAAGGAACATCAACAAGAATTCTTTCAGAAACATGAAGCTAATAGGTCAACAGTGTCATCAATGAGAATAGGAAGGCAAGGTAAGCCTCCATATCCCTGAAGGTGGAAATGTAGTGATGACTGCAAATCTTGTTGCAAACAAAACAAAGATCCCATGACATAATGAGTGACTCATAGGGATGGGTGAATCATCTCTAGGGACTAGTCTATGAGGAATTATAAGGGTTTCCAGTTATGAATTGGCAACTATGGCTGAAGTATTCAAAGAAAGAAATCCACTTATGTTATCAGAGTGCATAGTGGAAGCAATGTACATGTGCAAAGAATTAGAGGATAGATTACTGAATTTTTATTCACTTGAATGTGCTAATATAGAAATACAGAATTCCATAAGAATAAGTTTGGTAATGAGTGGAAATGACGGGCATTCACAGGGAATTACTCAATTAAGTGAAGAAAAGTATTTTAAAACTGAACAAAATCCAATGGACAACTAGAGATAATGACAATGGATATCATAATGTTAATTGTTAAGTTGGTTGGAAAATAATGCAGTATAAAGGTGATGGAATTATATGAACTACCTCATTACAAGGTACTAGAAAGCTATGGAAAGGTAAGGTTGGAACATAATTTCCTAGGTGGAAGCATTTTCCAATAGGGAATATTGGTTGAAATTTCAAGATGTCCAAGAGGGGATTGGCTGGAAAATGTTCAGATCAAGAAACAATGGTGCACAAATGAGCATAATGATAGTTTACAAACCGCTACATGGATATAGTTGGATTCAAGAACAACTACATGGAACAAAACAAGAAGAAACATATATGCATTGGAGTACATGATGGAAGTGATGCATGATGTATACAATGAAGTTAAAATGAATATGCATTAGTAGGAATGATGAGATTGAATGTTTGATGCATATTGATGTGCATTAGTGCATGTGGTAATGCATGGACATGCACATGACATGCTTGTAGACTATGAGTAGTCTATTGTTATATATGAAATAATGACATTATGATAGTTGAATATGACTAATGATGGATTATGTATACATGAAAAATTATTATAAAATGGTTGAAGATGTTGATGGTGGTGTCACTTCATATGAAAACCATTTGTATGAAAAAAATGAGGATGGTAAGAATGTTGATCAAAAGGTTAGTGAAGGGTGCCTGCAAGCTTCTACAAAATATCAGTGGATTGGTTAGCATCAAGTAATTTGATAACAACCACGCAAGTATGAATTTGGTTTCTTATGATGCATAGATTCTTAAGGGGATTAAGGTAATAATTCCCTCTCTAAATTTCAATATTTGAATTGATGTAGTACAGGCAGAGAGCATTGAGTATACAAATGTTGCTAATACTTGAAAGAAATTATAGGAAATTGAATTACATAGTATGTCATGTTGGTTATGAGATCATAACCAAGTCAAGTTAGGAGGCATACTCTACTACAAAAATGAATTCCAATACAACTATCCATGTGTAATGCCATGTTGTTGTTGGATATGGAAGGGATATAATGATATACACGTGCTCAATGGTCTTCCCTGTATAATTAATGTTTGGACTATTGGACAGTTGGTTTTCACTGATGTCAACCTTTGGAGAAGTCGATATGCCCCAAAGTTGTGGTCAATATTGATGGTAATTTAGTTGTCATTAATGTAAATAGAGGTGGTTGATGTCAACATATGTGATGGGTGTATTTGATGAATTCTACACGAAGCCCCGAAGGTGTGTTTATGGAGCCCGAAGTTGATTGAGGAAAATGAGGTTGAAGAAAAATTCAAGTATATACAAAACCCTAATAAATGGATATTCCTCGTGATTTCATTTCCAACAGTAGGTGGTACACCACATGGTTCCTCACATTTGAAAAGATACGCCCTCTAGAAGTTGGAAGCCCCAAAGAATGGTTAGGAAGCCCCTAAACAATTACAAGTCATTAATTAAAGGGTAAAACAATTGTAACAAGAAATAATGAGTTGACCCTAAAATTAGGAAAACGTAAAAAAATCATTAATTAAAGGGTAAAACATTTGTAACAAGAAATAATGAGTTGACCCTAAAATTAGGAAAAAAGGTAAAACAATTACAGGTTAGCCCCAAAAGAAGGCACTTGAAAAGTATAAATAAGGCACCTAGAAGTTCATTTTTTATATCAATTCAAGTGATTTTTATCTAAGGTAACCAAGGATATATGAGGAACATTTTAGAGGCAAGATGAAGGGAAGAAGGGAAAAATTCCAAGGGAGGATGAAGTCTTGTGATGATGTGTTCTAAGGTATGTTGTTTAAAGGTCATATTACCATTTTTTCTAGAATGATTCAAATAGTGAAAATTGGAGGATGTTGAGAAGAAATTTCAAGGTATCTATAGTAAAAATTTCATATTCTTGGTCGTTGTACTCTGTGGAAGATAGGGTTTTTGACTAGTCTTGAAGTTAGTCTCAAATAGGTTTTCCAGGTAAAACTGTCATAAATTCTTCATAGAGGATCCAAATTATGCGAGACCAATTTCATTGAAAAGAGTACAATACGTAGTAAGTTGTGTGTGAGTTTTAGAACCATATAGAAAATATTAATCATGTGTCATGCTCTACAAGTTCACTCTCTAGAATAGGATAGAATTCAGGAAGGTTTTCCATTTTTGCTATAACTTGTGTTATGAGAAGTTTCATCCCCTGAAATTTTTATAATATGGAAGAAATATATCATAGTATATGTGGTTAAATTTATGTACCTTTATTCATTACATGTATGGAGTTATGCTTGTTTAAAGTTAGGGTTTTTAACTAATCCAAAAACTAGTCCCACGAGACTGAGGTAAATTTTGATAAAGATGTTATTCTTTTGTTGTTGAAGATGAAGAAGGTATGAGTGTCTTTGATCCGATGCAAATGTTCTATTATAGAATCAGTGGTATGTTTTTATATAGGTTATGTCTTGATGTTATGATATGTGCTTGAAGCATGTTTTGGAGATTTGGGCATATGCTTTGAGGCACAACTTGGATGTATGGTATGGTACAGGTTTTGGTACATGGTTGATGCATGGTATGGTACAGGTTTTGGTACATGGTTGATGCATGGTATGGTACGGGTATTTGGTACATTGTTGAGATACACAAGTTGATGGTTGTATATCAATTACAGTGACAAAGATAGTGGTAGTTACAGGGTGATGTGATAGTTACAGTGACAAGTTGATATATCAGTGATAGTGGTAGTGACAGTATCAGTGGTAGTGACAATTTGAGTCTACACTTTTATTTCAAGGTGGCAGGATGGGGCAAGGAAAGGGGGTTGTAGCCTCCTTCTGGTTGGAGCCAAAGAATGAAGGGAGTTGGAGCTTCCTTCATGTTGGAGCCTATAAATCAAGGGCTCATACCCTCCTTCTGGTTGGAGCTAGAGAACATATGGAGTTGGATTTTCCTTTAGGTTGGAGCCTCCTTCCATTTGTAGCTGGTAAATAAGGGAGTTGTATCTTCCTTTAGGTTGGAGCCTCCTTCCAATTGGTGCTAGAGAATTTGGAAGTTGGTTCTTCCTATGAATGTAATCTTGATATATATAATAAATCATTCTGTAGTTTTCTCCCATTTGCATTTCCACGTAAATTCTAGTGTATTGTGTATTTGATGTGATGTTGTTGAATGGTACTACTTATGGTTATATGCTCATGATATATTGAATGAAATCATAGATGATATATTGTTGATAAAGATCTCAATAGTAACTTACTAGAATATATCAATAGTCATTTTGCGTGGATTGTCAAATTGAGAATGGACAAGATGGTGGAGTTAGAAGAGAAGCATGATATGAGATGAGATACAATTACGATTCAACATGCAAGACAAATATTCTTTATTTCCACCCACTGACTCTCGAGTCTTGACTCATCGCTAACTAAATCCAGGAGTATGTGTGGAGTTAGTGCGGTCACCGATATATTATTATTGGTTACCTATAACCCATTATTTCTACTGGACAGAAGTTGCAACATATGTCCTACCTGGAAAATGATTAATATGCATTTTTTACTATGTATAAAGCCATGACATTGACTCCTAAGTTCCATGATATAAAATATTGTTTCACAGTCTTTAATATAACATCACGAGGATAAATCCCCCTAGGTTTTTAAAGAGGTGGTACTCCTCTATATTTAAATAATATAAAAAAATATAAATATGCCTAAGACAGGACCATGCTTATTCTTGAAACAAATATTCACATGAAAAGAGTACATGATGTTGATACTGAGAGGGGGTGAATTAGTATCAAGTACACTTTAAAACCTTTTAACTTATACTTAAACCATTCAATTATATCAAATGACAAATGAACAATAGTATAAGAGTTACACCAATACACCACAATACACCATGCACAATATATGAGAAATAATCAATAGTTATTGTTCAAGGGAAGTAATGACTTCCAAAGGTAGCT
>SNQJ01S0030937.1:20042-42661 GCA_010110895.2 Picea sitchensis
AATCAAAGAAATGTACAGAGACTGTAAAAATACAGAGTGAAAGACTCGCTAGAATGGTGGCAGCTTATCTCTGAGAAGAGATGTGACAGCTACTCGCATTTGCAAGAAGATGATTACAATGAGGCTCTGAAGGCCTTTTTACAATTAACAGGAATGCCAAAAACCATAGACATACAAAAACATAAACCTAGGAGATGAAGCACCAAAAGTCATGTGGGCCCTGTTTGGGTAAGTTAGTACATTAACTTCCCGGGGTCGTAACTTTTGCATACGATCTCCATTTTAGGCGTATGATAGATTGTTGGAAAGGTATCATAGAGGAGATTCATTTTGGGGTCTCAATCATGCCATAGGATATCATTGAGAACCTAGATCTCGAAAAACCTTCATTTGGGCCCTCCAAATGGCCCCGAAAGTGAAAAACTGCTAAAAATAGTAAATTGCCAAAATTGCCAGAAAACTATTTTGAGCTAGTCAGAAAAGGTGGGTGGCCACTGATATCCACCTAGATAAATCCTCCATCCTTAGGAAGCAATGGTCTCCATTGCATTGAGTTCCCAGGGGAGAGGGAAAAGCGTTTGCTGAATCTGCATCTTGGTGAGTTGTTTGCCTTGCTGGAGACTTCGCACTGCTCAGTTTGTGGAAGTCTGTCATGAACCTGTTGAGGTTGATTCTATTCAAAAAGTCAAGATACATGAGAGGATGGTGTATAGAAGGAATCTTTGTGCTTTGTTGCAACCTTTTCCACCTGCTTCTGTTGGATAGAAGATGCTTGGGGCAAGGTTGTAGTGTCCTTCTGTACCCCTTTTGAATAGATTGTGAAGAAGCTGAATTTTGCAGTATGAGATACTACCTTCCAGCACTTTTTAGGTGGAATAGTAGTCAGAACTACCTCTAGTATTCTGTAGAGATGACCCCCCAGAGAAACAATGACACTGCGAGGTCGAGACTTATAAACATCATGGTGCTTCCACATATATGGTTGGCCCAAGAGAACATCACATACATCTAGTGGGGCAACATCACATAATACCTCATCCTTGAAGGGCTGGATGTCGTATGACAATCAACACTGTTGGCTGACATGAAGATCTTGTCCTTGGCGAAGCCACCCGATGTTGTATGGTTACGGGTGTGGTGTTGTCGACAATCCCAACTGTTTGATGACCTCTGCTGAGATGAGATTCTTCTGGCTTCCGCTATCAAAAATAAAATGCAGCGGGGTCCCCTTCACCCACATCTATGAATGAAAAAGGCGCTCCCCCTCTTCAATACCTGTTGGTTCTTCTGGTTGAATTGATGCGGTTGTGAAAACAGCAGTGGGGTCTGCGTCAATGATCTGTCCTTTACTATTATTTTTAGAATCGGATTCTAAATTAGGGTTCAGCTCCTTGTCTTTGATCTCAGCCACCAATGACTTTTTTGAGTGACATTCATCAGTGTTGTGCCAGGTGATTTTGTGGAAATCGCACCATTTTTCAGTGTCCTTCTTTGTCTTCCCGTGACCCTTCTTTTCTTGTGTCTTGGACTAGTATTCTGGAGACTGTTTGTTAGGGTCATCTTTGTCATACTTTGGTTGTTGCAGATTTGCAGACCAGAACTCCCATTTTTTCTGGTGCTTAAATTTCTGCTCGATTTTAACAGCATATCGATAAGCAACACCGAGTGGTGAGATGTCCAGAAAATCCATTTCACTCTAGATGTATCTGTGTAGAGCCCCACGATATTTCAGAACCAAATGTCATTCAAAGTCTTTGATACCCAGCTTGGTGCGCAAGGTATAGAAGGTATTGGTGAACTCTGGAACTGCTTGGCCCCTCTCTTGCTGCAACATGGTCCATCTCATGTACTGGTCCTCATAGTTGCCAACAGGGCAATACTGTTCCTTTACCGCATCCACAAAAAAATCCCAAGTGGGCTCAGCCCCATATATTCCAGACTCCTTTGTGGAACTCTTCTCCTAGTAAGTTTCCCACCAATTTTTGACATGGGGGAGAGCCTTAAGGAGCACGAAGATGATCTTTTCTCTGTCGAAAATATTGTGAACAAAGAAATAACCTTCTAACAGATTTAACCATTTATATAGGGCATCTTCATCTATCTGACCTTCAAATATAGGAATATCAAAATTGACCTGTACCTTAAAAGGTGAGGTGCCTCCAAAGTGGTCGCTTAATGAAGATGCACCTGATGCTATCGAGAGGCGTTGAAGGATGTGGGAAAAATTCTCCATCATTTCGTCCCTTTGTCGCGTGAGAGCTTGCTCAAGCAAAAGACTTATAGGATCGTCTACTTCGTCATTTTTATTTTCTTCCACCATTGAGGGTTTCTTGGGTATGTGAGAGCGATTGTTCTCAAGAGAGACAAGATCGAGACCCAACCTACTATACTCGAACCTCATCAGGGACATGCACTGAAAAGAAAAATGATCAAGAACAACCTGCTCTGATACCATTGATCCAGATTATTTTCGACATGAAATGAGAGCGGAGATATAATAAAGAAATGCACAGAGATATCGCAGATATTCAATAATATAACATAAATGCATCATATATGCAACCATAAACACAGATATACAGTAATACATGATTTCTATTAATCAAAGAAATGTACAGAGACTGTAAAAATACAGAGTGAAAGACTCGCTATAATGGTGGCAGCTTATCTCTGAGAAGAGATGTGACGACTACTCTCATTCACAAGAAGATGATTACAATGAGGCGCTGAAGGAATTTTTACAATAAACAGGAATGCCAAAAACCCTAGACATCCAAAAACCTAACCCTAGGAGATGAAGCGCTAAAAGTCATGTGGACCCCGTTTGGGTAAGTTAGTACATTAACTTCCCGAGGTCGTAACTTTTGCATACGATCTCCATTTTAGGCATATGATAGCTCGTTGGAAGGGTATCGTCGAGGAGATTCATTTTGCAGGCTTGATCATGTCATAGGCTATCATTTAGAACCTATATCTTTAAAAACCTTCATTTGGTCCCTCCAAATGGCCCTAGAAGTTAAAAAATGCTAAAAATAGTAAATTGCCAAAATTGCCAGAAAATTGTTTTGAGCTAGTCGGAAAAGGTGGGTGGCCACCGATATTCACCTGGATCATTGGAAGAAAAAAATGAGATAATTAGGGGTCGACCTTTGGTTTTCACACATTTTTGCAAGAGGAAAGGAAAAGTGACTACTAACTTAGAAAGAATATGAGGTGAGAGAAAAACAAAGTGACTACTTGACTTACTATGATGGAAGTTCCAAACCATTATCTGCATGTTGATATGTTTTTAATGTTGAAATATTGTCCAATTCCAATACCAACATCAGATACCCTCTTTGACATTAGTGTCAACTTCATAACATTATGTCCAATATTGAGCATATTGATCTCCTTTGACATCAATGCCAAAACCATGTCCAACATTCTCCCCCTTTGGAATTGATGGAAACACCCTAAAAACCCCTTATTTCTTAATTGGGTTTTACTATTTCTCCCCCCCCTTTGACAACAATGATAGAAGGGATGTTTCTTTTCTCCGCCTGAGGTTATACTCCCCATGTCCGTGTACTCCTCCTGTTGTAACATATATTATCAATCAGATGCCACAGGTAACAGACGCAGAAGATGAGGTTGGAATAGGTATATAAAGCACCTCCTTCTCTATTAACAGATTGTCCTGTAGCCCAAAGGAGCTGGGAGCTGATCAATTAACAAGGTTTTGGCGAAGGAATGGCAACAACAATCATCATGACTCGTCACAGCGAAGCCAAAAAAGCAAACGATCAGATGTTTCCTCTCGGCCCTTTTCATCGCCCTCCTCAGTCCCAAGCTGACGAGTAAGAAAACATTACAAGAAAGCTCCTCCTTACTTGCTATGGAGACTGCCATGTTAAGGAGCTACTGGGGATAGAACAGTCTAATAGTCTTCCCAAGAAACCTCTGACATAAGAGGAAAGGACCATGTTTCTACTGCATTCGCTGATCAGTTCCTTCTATCATACTGCCTATTCATTGCACACTTCAGAGCAGCGGTCCAACGACAAGGCAACAACTATGGTTTAGTTCCAGCTATATTTTTTTCTTCATTTGATACCAAGATAGTCACTTTATGCAAATCAATCAACATTAGGGCAGAAACAGATCCTGCTTTGAGTTTAGCACTAGTTTTAAATGCTGCCAAATCATGTAGTCACCTCCATTCTCCCGCGGATAGCTTTTGGATTGGTAAAAGAGACACTTTTTCTGATGAAACCAAGGATAAGTTGCTAAACTGGATCCCAGAATTCACAGGAAAAGCAGACGGCTCGATGGAATTTAGAGAAAGAACAGAGAGCTGTTTATTTACAACTATTTTTATACCTTGCTCCTCTGAAAAGAAAGCTAAATCATTGGCTTTAAAGGTTGAACCTCATGAATATTTTATGGATGTGATTGCAAACCATCTAAACATTACATATTCCTCTCATGTTTTGATATCACGACCTCTTAGCAAGGCTTCCATGGATGCCAGAGTTTACTTTCTAGTTCCGGATACTTTACCTTCAGTTTCATATCTATTTGGAAATTCTCCCATCAGTAAGAAACATAAAGGAAGTCCACACTGTCAGTTGGAGATTAATACAAGGACATCTATCTTAGTAGGGAAAGAAGTACACAGTGATGCAATTATGGCAGCAGTTGGATCCTCATGGAAGTCACTGGGAACTATGTCTTGTGATGATATTAGCCTTAGCAGCTATCATAGGATGCTACTTAATCGAGTTCCTTGGGGCAATTACAAGATCTCCAGAGATGCTATTTTGGCAGCAAAATTGCCAGTTACTTTCACAACCCGTTCAAACTGGCATGGAGCACTACCTCGAGACCTTCTAATAACTTTCTGTCACAACAATCGCTTATCTGATCCAACATTCTCTCTATCAGAAATGGAAAAACTTCAGAATACAAAGCAGACACAGCCAGGTCAAAGTGGGTATTTAAATGCCACAAGTAGAGGTCCTTACAGTTGTGTTGTGAAAATACTGTCCAAGGATGGAGAGTTGAGAATAGAGTGTTGTTATGAGGTGTCTTATAGAAACAAGAATGATGCATTCCAAAGTGCTGCCTTGAAAGAAATTAATCTCTTAAATGAAGGAAATGAAAGGATATGACTGCAGCAGGAGCATGCTACTTTTTCCATCTCTGATAATATGTTCAATTACTGCAAAAACATTTCTCTTGGATATGATGATACGCCTTCCTCTGCCGAGAATAAGTTGCCTCGGAAGGATGTTGACCTTGATGACAACAATGAGATGACTGATCTCAACATCACAGGTCCTGATTCTGGCAAATCACCCTCTAGCGGCACTATAGTATGCATCCAATATAGTGTTTTCCTATGGGGTAAATCTGTAAGCGAATGCTTGGAAAGAAAATAAGAGTTTGAATTTGAACTTGGGACATGTGCTGTAATTCCCCAGTTAGAAATTTGTGTAAGTCGTATGTCTGTTAGTCAGTCTGCATACTTCTATACATCTTTACCACCTGAGAGATTGATATTGGACGCTGCTGGTGAAAGTGCAGAGAAGATTTCCTCTTTACCTTTAGGAGAATTTGGTTTGGAGTATAATGTCACACTTTTGAGGCTAATGGAGCCCCCAGAGGAGAGGATGGAGTAGGCTCTTTTCAGTCCACCTTTATCAAAACAAAGAATAGAATATGCATTGCATCTTCCTGTGGAGTCTCATGCAAAGTCCTTGGTTGATTTAGGTTCTGGATCTGGAATTTTATTTGATTCTTTGTTAGAAAAGAAAACTGACTTGGTATATATTGCTGGTGTCGACATTTCATAGAGAATCCTTATTCGTGCTACCAAGGTCCTTCATTCAAAATTTGATGTGGATCATAAGTCTCGATTAGCAACGGCCAGCTTCCAAAACACCTTTATATATGAAGGCTCCATGACTGAATTTAATCGGCGCCGACATCGTTGCAGTAAATGTACAGAACCCCATCTGAGGAAGTGATGAGCCTTCCTGCCAACAGATAGAAATAGACGAGTGCTTCCGAGAGGCTCTTCTGGAGAAGCTCCACCGCCAAAACAAATTGGTGATCATCGACGAAGGAAATTTGGTATATGAGGCCCTTCTGAATGTAATCGCAGCAGAGCATCTGCAAATCAGAAGGGCAGAGCTTGAATCTTTGGGGTTGTGAGGGACGAGCTGGGATTATAGTTGATTGTCGATCCAGGTGGATGACTGGGTTGCTCCAGGGGATTTGGAATTCGACAAACATGGAAGAGAGCTTAAAATCTTGCAACGATAAGGCAACTTCTGTAATTCGGATGATAAATGCAACCATCAAATAGGCGAAGCCCATGGGGATGGCACAAGCTTGGGCAGAGGAACTTAAACTGAAGCTGAAAGAATTAGAAAATGAAAATGAGAGATCTGGCAAGATTACACATTTCCAGCATAATGGTGCAGCTTCTGGCACTCATTCTTACATTATGAGATTGACGGAGGATGAATCTTTTGCGGTGCTTATTAATACTTTACCTTCGGATCCAATCTATGATTAGGTTGTGGTAGGTAATTTGAGCGAGCTGTATTAAAACTTAGTCCTAAAATAACACTACAGAGATGATGAATTATGAATTATGTAAGCCACCTGAAGGGAAAATTCGATGCCTAATAAACATTGGAGGGATAAATAATTATTCATGCTCCAGAAAATAATAATCATACAGTTTAGTGGGTCATATGTGCACTGGCTAGCCATTATCACAAATAATGTATGATGGATTTTATTAACAAAGAAAAAGTGGTGATTCAAACCGTTCACTTCAGTTTGTTTAACCGAATCAACTCCAACTGTCGAAACTACTCACTAAACAACATTTGGCAATCGCAGAATTCCAGAAGACAAACCGTTTCGTATTCCCCAGAACTAAAAGAGTTTTATTTTTTCTTTTAAAATATGGAGGATGTAACAGAGAAAGGGGGCGTGAGGGAAGCTCTGGGGAATAAACCTCTTGTGAAGAGGGGTTCCTGGGTATGCTGAGTTATTTCGTAAGCCAGGAATGAAATAATATAGATGATGTATTTACTTGAGACTGTGACATTCATCACGGTTGATTCTTTCAACATGTTCTTCTTCTTTTCAGCTGTGTTAAATCTATTTGGAATTCATTTTATATGATCCTTACCCATGGTTGATATTGTCATTATCATATTGTTTATTTCTTCCTTATTCCGTCACGACTGTGTACAAGTTTGTTTTCCTGTATCTTCGTTTCATTTCATATTCCTAACTGATGTGCTTCGTTATAATTTAGTACGACCACTAGTATAGCGAATGAATTTTGGTTTTCTGTAATTGTTTACTGTTTTTCCTCTGTACCAACTATTAGCGTGTGTAAGACCAGTCTACACTTCCAGAATTCTGCATATATTCTCTGCTACATCAACCTTTCCTTTCCGTTTTCTGCTACCACACCATCATTATCAAATCACTGAAAGATAGACTTACTTTGCCTCACTTTCCGTAAGTTATATGATCACTGCTATTATCTCTTTTCTTTGGTTTTCATTTGACTCCATGCCCAATGGACCATTTCCCTGGTTTAACCCCCAAAATTTAAAAATCCAAGACCATCATTTACCCATAAATCTTCCCACCATTTCATGCTTACTGAAGATCATATTGTGACATTGTTCGAGAGATCCCTCTCGGGTTGGGGGAGGGAAACTTCCAATCCAAAGTGGTTCAAGGTTGCCTCAGGATTGATTTGCTGCAACCCAAATTTCAGTTCCGAGTGTCAACATTTTTGGCGTCGTTGCCGGGGATTTGGAAGTTGATATCTATCCCTGGGAGAATGAAATTTTCATAGTCCTAAGGCCTGGTTGAGTAGCCGGTCATAGGAAAATATTGGTTGCACATGCTCTGGTGACTCCATTAAAAGTTTCCGATGGTGATTTCACTGGTGGGAGAACTTAGAATTACATCTTTCATGTTAAGTTCACCCAATGGATGAAGGCACCTGGTCTACTGTTCTTGGAACTTTACGGGAAAGTACCATCACTAGATGGAGCCTATGTTGTAACAGATATTATCAATTAGACGCCACAGGTAGTAGACGCAGAAGATGAGGCTGGAATAGGTATAGAGAGCACCTCCTTCTCTATTAACAGATTGTCCTGTAGCCCAAAGGAGCTGGGAGCTGATCAATTAACAAGGTTTTGGCGAAGGAATGGCAACAACAATCGTCCTGACTCGTCACAGCCAAGACGAAAAAGCAAATGATCAGATGTTTCCTCTCGTCCCTTTTCATCGCCCTCCTCAGTCCCAAGCCGACGAGTCAGAAAACATTACAAGCAAGCTCCTCCTTACTTGTTATGGAGACTTCCATGTTAAGGAGTTGTTGGGGATAAAACAATCTAATAGTCTTCCCAATAAACCTCTGACATAAGAGGAAAGGACCGTGTTTCTACTGCATTCGCTGATCAGTTCCTTCTACTATGGTTTAGTTCCAGATGAAGTTTTTTCTGCATTTGATACCAAGATAGTGACTTTATGCAAATCAATCAACAACAGGGCATAAACAGATCCTGCTTTGAGTTTAGCACTAGTTTTAAATGCTGCCAAATCATGTAGTCACCTCCATTCTCTTGCGGATAGCTTTTGGATTGGTAAAAGAGACCCTTTTTCTGATGAAACCAAGGATACGTTGCTAAACTGGATCCCATAATTCACAGGAAAAGAAGACGGCTCGATGGAATTTAGAGAAAGAACAGAGAGCTGTTTATTTACAGCTATTTTTATACCTTGCTCCTCTAAAAAGAAAGCTAAATCATTGGCTTTAAAGGTTGAACCTCATGAATATTTTATGGATGTGATTGCAAACCATGTAAACGTTACAGATTCCTCTAATGTTTTGATCTCATGGCCTCTTAGCAAGGCTTCCATGGATGCCAGAGTTTACTTTCCAGTTCCGGATACTTTACCTTCAGTTTCGTATCTATTTGGAAATTCTCCCATCAGTAAGAAATGTAAAGGAAGTCCACACTGTCAGTTGGAGATTAATACAAGGGCATCTATCTTAGTAGGGCAAGAAGTACATGGTGATGCAATTCTGGCAGCAATTGGATCCTCGTGGAAGTCACTGGCAACTATGTCTTGTGACGATATTAGCCTTAACAACTATCACAGGATGCTACTTAATCGAGTTCCTTGGGGCAATTACAAGATCTCCAGAGATGCTATTTTGGCAGCAAAATTACCAGTTACTTTCACAACCCATTCAAACTAGCATGGAGCACTACCTCGAGACCTTCTAATAAATTTTTGTCACAACAATCGCTTATTTGATCCAACATTCTCTCTATCAAAAATGGCAAAACTTCATAATACAAAGCAGACACAGCCAGGTCAAAGTGGGTATTTAAATGCCACAGGTAGAGGTCCTTACAGTTGTGTTGTGAAAATACTGTCCAAGGCTGGAGAGTTGAGAATAGAGTGTTGTTCTAAGGTGTCTTATAGAAACAAGAATGATGCATTCCAAAGTGCTACCTTAAAATCAATTAATCTCTTAAATGAAGGAAATGAAAGGATATGCCTACAACAGGAGCATGCTACTTTTTCCATCTCTGATAATATGTTCAATTACTGCAAAAACATTTCTCCTGGATATGATGATACGCCTTCCTCTGCCGAGAATAAGTTGCCTCGGAAGGATGTTGACCTTGATGACAACAATGAGATGACTGATCTCAACATCACAGGTCCTAATTCTGGCAAATCACCCTCTAGTGACACTATAGTATGCATCCAATATAGTGTTTTCCTGTGGGGTAAATTTGCAAGGGAATGCTTGGAAAGAAAAGAAGAGTTTGAATTTGAACTTGGGACAGGTGTTGTAATTCCCTAGTTAGAAATTTGTGTAAGTCGTATGTCTGTCATTCTGTCTGCATACTTCTATACATCTTTACCACCCGAGAGCTTGATATTGGCCGCTGCTGGTGAAAGTGCAGAGAAGATTTCCTCTTTACCTTTAGGAGAATTTGGTCTAGAGTATAATGTCACACTTTTGAGGCTGATGGAGCCTCCAGAGGAGAGGATGGAGCAGGCTCTTTTCATTCCACCTTTATCAAAACAAAGAATAGAATATGCATTGTGTCTTCTTGTGGAGTCTCATGAAAAGTCCTTGGTTGATCTAGGTTGTGGATCTGGCAGTTTATTTGATGCTTTGTTAGAAAAGAAAATTGACTTGGTATATATTGCTGGTGTCGACATTTCATAGAGAAGCCTTATTCGTGCTTCCAAGGTCCTTCATTCAAAATTTGATGTGGATCATAAGTCTTGATTAGCAATGGCTAGCTTCCAAAATGCCTTTATATATGAAGGGTCCATCACTGAATTTAATCGGCGCCAACATCGTTGCAGTAAATGTACAGAACCCCATCTGAGGAAGTGATGAGCCTTCCTGCCAACGGATAGAAATGGACGAGTGCTCCGAGAGGCTCTTCTGGAGAAGCTCCACTGCGGAAACAAATTGGTGATCATCGGTGAAGGACATTTGGTATATGAGGCCCTTCTAAATGCAATCGCAGCAGAGCATCTGCAAATCATAACGACAGAGCTTGAATATTTAGGGTTGCGAGGGATGAGCTGGGATTATAGTTGATTGTCGGTCCAGGTGGACGACTGGGTTGCTCCATGGGATTTGGACTTTGGAAGACATGGCAGAGAGATTAAAATCTTGCAACGATAAGGCAACTTCTGTAATTCGGATGAGAAATGCAACCATCAAATAGGTGAAGCCAACGGGGATGGCACAAGCTTGGGCAAAGGAACTTAAACTGAAGTTGAAAGAATTAGAAAATTAAAATGAGAGATCTGGCAAGATTACACGTTTCCAACATAATGGTGCAGCTTCTGGCACTCATTCTTACGTTATGAGATTGGCAGAGGATGAATCTTTTGCGGTGCTTATTAATACTTTACCTTCAGATCCAATCTATGATTAGGTTGTGGCAGGTAATATGAGCGAGCTGTATTAAAAATTAGTCCTAAAATAACACTACAGAGATGATGAATTATGAATTATGTAAGCCACCTGAAGGGAAAATTCGATGCCTAATAAACATTGGAGGGATAAATAATTATTCATGCTCCAGAAAATAATAATCATAAAGTTTAGTGGGTCATATGTGCGCTGGCCAGCCGTTATCACAAATAATGTATGATGGATTTTATTAACAAAGAAAAAGTGGTGATTCAAACCGTTCACTTCAGTTTGTTCAACCGAATCAACTCCAACTGTCGAAACTACTCACTAAACAACATCTGGCAATCACATAATTCCAGAAGAGTTTTATTTTTTCTTTTAAAAGATGGAGGATGTAACAGAGAAAGGGGGCGCGAGGACAACGCTGGGGAATAAACCTCTTGTGAAGAGGGGTTCCTGGGTATGCTGAGTTATTTCGTAAGCCAAGAATGAAATAATATAGATGATGTATTTACTTGAGACTGTGAGATTCATCACGGTTGATTCTTTCAGCATGTTCTTCTTCTTTTCAGCTGTGTTAAATATGTTTGGAATTCATTTTATATGCTCCTTACCCATAGTTGATATTTTCATTATCATATTGTTTATTTCTTCCTGATGTCGACGCACGTGCCCTTCCTGATCCGCAGGCCTGAAGGTCCACGTCGACGCAGTATATCTCCCTTTCACACGGCCCGAAGAACTCCAGCTGGTTCTTCTATTTCCCTATCGAAAGATCTGCACCCACAACAAACCTTTCACTGGATCTCCTCTTTGCACTTGGGAGATCGGACTTTGCAACTTCCCAAGGTCAGTGGTCGAGCGTAGGTCACTCGAATCCCTGAGACCTGACGACAGTCAATGCTGACCTTTTCCTATCGGGGTTTTCTCTATCGCAATTTTGGTGATCATGATGTAAAGTGACTCACCTCTTCAAACCACGAATGTCGATTCACCGACGTGACGTTAGCTAGGCCCATAGCAGAACTTTTCTCCTTGTTCTCAGGATTCACAAAACGCCGAAACCCGATATGCCGATGGACCTCCTATCGGGTTTTATCCTGAAGGCTTCGATTTCTGCCACGCGTTCCTCTATAACTAACGGTCCCAATTAACTCTCGGGACTTCGCTTTGGATATTTTCGATCTCCTGTCCTCGAGACTCCCAATATCCCGATTTGCGAAGTCTCGATATCCCGATCCCTTCGAGACTCACCTTTACGAGCCCCGTGCTGGATCTCTGAAATGGATAATCACAGGACACGCGTTCTTCCACGAACGGATAACCTGAGTCAAATCTTGACGTTTCGGGGTTTCACTACCAATTACCCCGACTTCTCGACCTTGAGAACTCCGATATCCCGATTGCTGATATCCCAATGTCACTCTTCTCGTCGGGACTTCCGTTCTACTTACGACGATTTAAATCCCGTGTAACTCTCAACAGATCCGATGGATGTCGGGTTTCTGGATCAAGATCCAGTGGTCTAGATCCGTTCTTCCTGTGCGCCCCTCCTTCTGCTCCCTGGACGTGGAAACCAACGGTCCAGATCTCTCTTTCCTTCTGATCTAGCAGTTGTTGTGCTCCCTCCTGAGATTGCGCACTTATTCCTAGCCTTGGAAGAATTCCAAGTGGTTCAAAGGCCTCGACCTTTGTCTTCTTCCCTCCTCTGCAACTCTCAACTCTGATCTTCGCCGTGCGTATGAAATCGTTGTACCTCCTAAGCTTTGGGTTCTCAGAACTCGTTCAAGGGTTCTGTAGCCTCTGCACTCCTTGCAATTATGACTTTGTGCGTGAAATCACTCTCCCTCCTGAGCTTATCCTTCCCTTCGAATCCTCAAAGGATTTTTCAACTCCTATGCCTCTGTAGAGTATTCTCATGCACACAAAGGTGTTATCCGTCCTGATCTTTCCTGTAGCTTCGACCTCCAAGGAAACTCAGTTCTACTTCCGTTTCTCCCTCAGATGGATAACCTAGATACCCTCCTGACACTTTGTCTACTCAAGCAACCCCTTGATGAGTATTTTCGGGTATTCAGTAACCTTGTAAAGATCCCTCAGTGGACTCTTCCTCAACTTACATAACTCAGAGAGTTCTCTTCTTCTTGTGCCAATCGACACACTGTATCAATGCCCTTCTGGCAGAGTATCTCCTCACAAAACATCCAGCAGTTATGTCTTCTGTGCACTCCTTGCACCTACTCAATGCCCACGTGGGAGAGCTCTTCATAATCCTCAGTGACTCTGGTTCTTCTTGAACTCACATCAGAGTTCCTCCAAATGCACCACTGTGCATATGCTCAATGCCCACTTGGCAGAGATTCACAGAACTCCTCAGAGATTCTGTCTGCAACTGTGTTTTCTCCCACAACCTAGCCTTCAAGGTGTTCAGCAACCTTGAGGTCTTCATTGAGTTGTTTATTCCAGTTTCCATGCTCACAACACGTCTTTGTCTGAACCCATAGAATTCAGAAGTGCTTCCGTGCACTGGTATTCAAAGACCGCAGTCTTCTGTCACACCCTCTTGGCATGAAACCTCAAAGCCCTTCACCTGAAATCAGACACACTCCTACAAATGCAACCCTACAACATACATCTACAACATATGTTCATATCATATGAAGAACACTCACAGACATTCATTTAACACATAGTCATGCAGGAAAAACTGCTTCTGTTCATATTAAATGGAAAATGCCTGTTTATACAAGGTGTTCCTGAGCACGGCCTGTAACAAGGTCTCGGCTCCTCTCTTCTGCTATCTACTTGCAGATTCTCTATTATTCTATCCTCTTCTCCTCCCTTCCTCTTCTCACTCTTTCAAAATGAGATACTAAATCTCCTTTTACCTGAGGGGTCTTCGAGCTCTTCCCTCCAAATCTACCTACCCTATTCAATTACATTGAATGGGATATCTAGTCTCCTATCCAGATCTAGATCTCAGCCTTACAAACATTTAAAGGTCTATCCGCTCTTCGCCTGCACAAAGGCACGGATTCCCAGCTCAACATCTTAAACATTTAATTACATTCAATTTTGAATCAAAATGAGGACTGTGCCTCTCTTCATCACGTGATTCGAATTCGCTGATGTGGTTGGCTGGATGACTGTCTGGCTGACATGGAGAGATGCTCCTACATCATACTCCTCAGCTACAAAATCATGAGCTCCTGCTCATGAGCTTCCCATCTCAGCTGTTGAAATCCTCCTGGATCCCAAATCATTCTCTGGAGCTGTTCATTTGGTCCATTCTGCTGCTGTTGCTGCTGCTTCTGCACTGCTGCTGTTGCTTCCTTCCTTCTACTCAGCCTCTCCTTGCTGACCGAATCATCAGCTTTATGATCATGTCAATCACTTCATCTAGCTGCTCCAATGGCTATCTTTGTTCATGCAATCTCCTCAGCTGCAAATTTTTTTGGCACATGGGCAGATCACTGTGATCTCCCATGCCTTGTTCATCATCTGCTTCCAACCTCACCTGTTGGATGTGCATGCTCTGCACCTTCACCCTTTTCTCCAGGGCTTCTATCTGTTCCCATAGATCAGCAAAACAAATGTTGTCTGCCTCTTCTTCTTCTACTGCTGCAAACTCTCATATTGCAGTCTTTTCAACTTCCTGGCTGAAAATATTGAGCCATTCCTCAGAATGCTCATCATCCTCTCCTACTTCTTCTGCTGTCATCTTCAGTGCTACAACTTCCTCAGTTTCCTGGCTAAAAATATTGAGCCATTCCTCAGAATGCTCATTTTCCTCTCCTGCTTGGGAAACCTCAGATATCTGCTCCAATCCTTCTTTGACAGTCTCAACGAGCTGTCCCTCTGTTGTTGTTGCATATGCAACACAGATTTTTGCCTCCTCTTGGGCCAGTGGTAGGAATATCTCAATTCCCCCAATCATCATAAGGCTTCTCAAATCCTTCTCCTTTGTCAGCTGCACCTGCTGATCCAAATCCATCTCTGAATTTATGAGACCCTCCGATAGTCTCATCTGCTCATCCCTGCCCAGCTGGCAATATGGGATCTGTTCACTGCCCTCCTGGTAGATTATGAGATCAAATGATCCCATCCTCATCAGCACTCCTTACTGAATTTAAATCACCTCCGAGTCCATGAGACCTTTAGATAGTCTCGAATGCTCATCTCTTCCCACCTGGCAATATGAGATGCTTCCACTGCCCTCCTGGCAGTCTTCGAGATCTCGCAACGATCTCATTTCATTTCCCAACCAGCAATGTGAAGTTCCTTGGCTGTCCTCATGACAGTCTCTGAGATCCTGTAGTGATCTCAACTCATTGCCCACCTGGAAAACTAGAATTTCCTCTCTGCCCTCTTGACAGTTCTTGAGATCCTCAGCTGATCCCATTTTGTTCTCTTCACCAAGAATTCTCCCAGTCTTCGGTTCACATATCTGAACCATTTCCTCAGGTCCGTCGAGGTTTTCAGTATGCCTCAACCATCCCCATAAAAGCCTTCACTGTCTTTTAGCCATCAACTCCTTGACTGGCCATTTTACCTTTGACATCTTCATGGGCCATTCGTATACCCATCTCGGCTTGGCTTTCTGCTGCATCCGTAGTTCAAGCTCTTCCATTCTTGCCCTAATGTTGGCAAGTTCTTTTCCCTTTTCGGCTGCGCTCATCAACTCTGGGATTTTCCTCCCAGCATACCTATGGCCTTCAGTAGCCATGTTGTTGTCTCTATCTGCTTTCCTGGCAAACCTACTATTGTCACTCTACATCCTAAGTGTTTCCAGCCTCATCCTACAGTCCCCCTGACTGTCTTCTTGATTGTTGCCTACCTGCGAACAATCATTACAAAATCTCCAGTACTCTATTTTTCCTTTACCTTCTCACTTCACCTGAAATATACAGATGAAATCCCGCTCTGATACTAAAACTGATGCCGTGTATCAGAGTTCTCTTTTATCTCCTCTGCCTCCCTTTCTTGAAATATACAGACAAGAATCAAGCTCTGATACCACTTGATGTGTATCAGAGTGCTATTTACCTCTTATGCTTCCCTCGTCTGAAGTATACAGACAAGAATCAAGCTCTGATACCACTTGATGTGTATCAGAGTGCTATTTACCTCTTATGCTTCCCTCATCTAAAGTATACAGACAAGAACCTGGCTCTGATACCAATTGATGTTGACGCACGTGCCCTTCCCGATCCGCAGGCCGGAAGGTCCACATTGACGCAGGATCTCTCCCTTTCACACGGCCCGAAGAAATCCAGTTGGTTCTTCTATTTCCCTATCGGGAGATTTGCACCCATAGAAAACCTTTCACTGGATCTCCTCTTCGCACTCGGGAGATCGGACATCGTGACTTCGCGAGGTCAGTGGTCGAGTGTAGGTCACTAGAATCCCCAAGACTCGATGACAATCAACACTGACATTTTCCTATCGGGGTTTTCTCTATCACAATTTCGGCGATCGCGATGTCAAGTGACTCACCTCTTTGAACCTTGAATGTCGATTCATCGACGTGATGTCAGCTAGGCCCGTAGAAATTTTCTCCTTGTTCTTAGGATTCACAAAATGCCGAACCCCAATATGTCGATGGACATCCTATCGGGTTTTATCCCGAAGGCTTCGATTTCTGCCACGCATCCCTCTATAATGGACAATCCCAATTAACTCTCAGGACTTCGCTATGGAGATTTCCGATCTCCTGTCCTCGAGACTCCCAATATCCCGATCTATGAAGTCTTGATATCTCGATCCCTTCAAGACTCACCTTTGCGAGCCCCGTGCCGAATCTCCGAAATGGATGATCACAGGACACACGTTCTTCCACTAATGGATGGCCCGAGTCAAATCTCGACGTTTCGGGGTTTCGATACCAATTACCCCGATTTCTTGACCTTGAGAACTTCGATATCCTGAGTGTCGATATCCCAATGTCACTCTTCTCATTGAAACTTTCATTCTACTTATGAGGATTTAAACCCCGTGTAACTCTCGACAGATCCAATGGATGTTGGGTTTCTGGATCAAGATCCAGCGGTCTAGATCCATTCTTCTTGTGCGCCCCTCCTGTTGCTCCTTGGACGTGGAAACCAATGGTCCAGATCTCTCTCTCCTACCGATATAGCGACTTTTGTGCTCCCTTCTGAGCTTGCACACTTTTTCCCAGCCTTGGAAGAATTCCAAGCGGTTCAAAGGCCTCAACCTCTGTCTTCTTCCCTCCTCTGCAGCTCTCGACTCTGAGCTTTGTCGCGCGTATGAAAATGCTGTCCCTCCTAAGCTTTGGGTACTTAGAACTCGTTCAAGGGTTCTGTAGCTTCTGCACTCCTTGCAATTACGAATTTGTGCACGAAAGCACTAGCCCTCCTGAGCTTATCCTTCCCTTCGAATCCTTGAAGGATTTTTCAACTCCTGCACCTCTATAGAGTATTCTCATGCGCACAAAGGTGATATCCGTCCTGAGCTTTCCTATAGCTTCGACCTCCAAGGAAACTCAATTCTACTTCCCTTTCTCCCTTATATGGAGAACTTAGATACCCTCCTGGCACTTCGTCTACTCAAGCAACCCCTTGCTGAGTATTTTCGGGTATTCAATAACCCTGTAAATATCCCTCAGTGGACTCTTCCTCAACTTACAGAACTCAGAGAGTTCTCTTCTTCCTATGCCAATCTGCACACTGTCTCAATGCCCTCCTGGCAGAGTATCTCCTCACAGAACGTCCAACAGTTATGTCTTCTGTGCACTCCTTGCACCTACTTAATGCTCATGTGGCAGAGCTCTTCAGAATCCTCAGTGACTCTGGTTCTTCTTGAACTCACAGAAGAGTTCCTCCAAATGCACCACTGTGCATATGATCAATTCCCACTTGGCAGAGCTTCACAGAACTCCTCAGATATTTTGTCTGCAACTATGTTTTCTCCCACAACCTAGCCTCCAAGGTGTTCAACAACCTTGAGGTCTTCACTGAGTTGTTGATTCCAGTTTCCGTGCTCACAACATGTCTTTGTCTGAACCTGCAGAATTCAGAAATGATTCTGTGCACTAGTATTCAGAGACCACAGTCTTCTGTCATGCCCTCCTGGCATGAAACCTCAAAGACCTTCACCTGAAATCAGACACACTCCTGCAAATGCAACCCTACAACATACGTTCATATCATATGAAGAACACTCACATACATTCATTTAACACATAGTCATGCAGGAAAAACTGCTTCTGTTCATATTAAATGGCAAATGCCTGTTTATACAAGGTGTTCCTGAGCACGGCCTGTAACAAGGTCTTGTCTCCTCTCTTCTGCTATCTACTTGCAGATTCTCTATTATTCTATCCTCTTCTCCTCCCTTCCTCTGCTCACTCTTTCAAAATGAGATACTAAATCTCCTTTTACCTGAGGGGCTCTTCGAGCTCTTCCCTCCAAATCTACCTACCCTATTCAATTACATTGAATGGGCTATCTAGTCCGCTATCCGGATCTAGATCTCAACCTTACAAACATTTAAAGGCCTATCTGATCTTCGCCTGCACAAAGGCACGGCTTCCCAGCTCAACAACTTAAACATTTAATTACATTCAATTCTGAATCAAAATGAGGATTGCGCCTCTCTTCATCATGCGATTCGAATTCGCTGATGTGGCTGGCTGACTCACTGTCTGGCTAATGTGGAGAGATGCTCCTGCATCACTTCCTTATTCCATCATGACTGTGTACAAGTTTGTTTTCCTATATCTTCGTTTCATTTCATATTCCTAACTGATGTGCTTCATTATAATTTAGTACGACCACTACTATAGCGAATGAATTTTGGTTTTCTGTAGTTGTTTACTGTTTTTCCTCTGTACCAGCTATCAGTGGGTGTAAGACCAGTCTACACTTCCAGAATTCTACATATATTCTCTGCTACATCGGTCTTTCCTTTCCTTTTTCTGCGACCGCACCATGATTATCAAATCGCTGAAAGATAGACTTACTTTGCCTCACTTTCCGTAAGTTATATGATCACTGCTATTATCTCTTTTCTTCAGTTTTCATTTGACTCCATGCCCAATGGACCATTTCCTTGGTTTAACCCCCAAACTTTAAAAATCCAAGAGCATCATTTACCCATAAATCTGCCCACCATTTCACGCTTACTGAAGATCATATTGTGACATTGTTCGAGAGATCCCTCTCGGGTTGGGGGAGGGCAGCTTCCAATCCAAAGTGGTTCGAGGTTGCCTCAGGATTGATTTGCTTTGTATTCTGAAGTTTTTCCATTTCTGATAGAGAGACTGTTGGATCAGATAAGCGATTGTTGTGACATAAATTTATTAGAAGGTCTTAAGGTAGTGCTCCATGCCAGTTTGAACGGGTTGTGAAAGTAACTGGAAATTTTGCTGCCAAAATAGCATCTCTGGAGATCTTGTAATTGCCCCAAGGAACTCGATTAAGTAGCATCCTGTGATAGCTGCTAAGGCTAATATCGTCACAAGACATAGTTCCCAGTGACTTCCATGAGGATCCAACTGCTGCCAGAATTGCATCACCATGTACTTCTTGCCCTACTAAGATAGATGCCCTTGTATTAATCTCCAACTGACAGTGTGGAATTCCTTTACGTTTCTTACTGATGCAAGAATTTCCAAATAGATATGAAACTGAAGGTAAAGTATCCGGAACTAGAAAGTAAACTCTAGCATCCATGGAAGCCTTGCTAAGAGGCCATGAGATCAAAACATGAGAGGAATCTGTAACGTTTAGATGGTTTGCAATCACATCCATAAAATATTCATGAGGTTCAACCTTTAAAGCCAATGATTTAGCTTTCTTTTCAAAGGAGCAAGGTATAAAAATAGCTATAAATAAACAACTCTCTGTTCTTTCTCTAAATTCCATCAAGCCGTCTGCTTTTCTTGTGAATTCTGGGATCCAGTTTAGCAACTTATCCTTGGTTTCATCAGAAAAAGGGTCTCTTTTACCAATCCAAAAGCTATCCGCAGGAGAATGGAGGTGACTACATGATTTGGCAGCATTTAAAACTAGTGCTAAACTCAAAGTAGGATTTGTTTCTGCCCTGCTGTTGATTGATTTGCATAAAGTCACTATCTTGGTATCAAATGCAGAAAAAACTGCAGCTGGAACTAAACCATAGTTGTCGCCTTATCGTTGGACCGCTGCTCTGAAGTGTGCAATGAATGGGTAGTATGATAGAAGGAACTGATCAACGAATGCAGTAGAAACATGGTCCTTTCCTCTCCTGTCAGAGGTTTCTTGGGAAGACTATTAGACTGTTCTATCCCCAACAGCTCCTTAACATGGCAGTCTCCATAGCAAGTCTGGAGACCGCTGCTCTGAAGTGTGCAATGAATGGGCATGATAGAAGGCAATGATCAACGAATGCAGTAGAAACACTGTCCTTTCCTCTTCTGTCAGTCGTTTACTTTTTCGGCTTGGTTGTGACGAGTCTGGATGATTGATGTTGCCATTCCTTCGCCAAAACCTTGTTAATTGATCAGCTCCTAGCTCCTTTGGGCTACAGGACAATCTATTAATAGAGAAGGAGGTGCTTTCTGTACCTATTCCAACCTCATCTTCTGCATCTGTTACTTGTGGCGTCTGATTGATAATATCTGTTACAACACCTCCTATGATGAAACTTGTGTAGATCAATTAGATATGGAGATTACCCCTAATTTTTGTCTAAGGTATTCAAAAGTACTCCTGGGTAAGGGTTTTGTGAATATGTCTGCAATTTTCTCTTTAGTATCAACATATTCCACTTTGACTATATTTTGAGAAACCTAATTGTTAGGACCACATAATGTACCTTTTTGCCCATACTTTTTGTCACCATTACACTCTTGTTCACTCACATTTAAACTCATATTATCAATTTATCCTATCTTTCCAAAGGTATACAACGTCTCTTCTCTTTACTATACGTTTAATCTGTTTTGCATATAATTTTACATCACTCTCGTACTTAACCATTGATTAGAAATGTATAAGTGCTGAAACAGTTTGAACTGTAGATTAGCATTGAGGCCTGTTGCGGAAACAACAACTCAGAAGCTGTTACACAGTCCATGATCGACAATGCTGAAAATCAGAAGTTGTTACACAGTCCATGGTCGACGATGCTGAAACTCAGATGCTGTTACACAGTCCATAGTCGACGATGCTGAAACACAGAAGCTATTACACAGTCCATGGTCGACGACGCTGGAACACAGAAACTGTTACACAGTCCGTGGTCGATGATGCTGAAACACAGAAGCTGTTACACAGTCTGTGGTCGACGATGCTAAAGCTGTTACACAGTCCATGGTCAACGATGTTGAACAACAACTCACACAGATTGACTACACAGTCAGAACACAAATCCCGTGGCTGAAACAACCTGCGATTTGCGATGTCGAAACAACATACAACAATAGTAACAAGAAACAAATAAAGAGCTGTTACTCCAGCCATAACAACAACACCTCACTCAACACTTGTAATAGCATTCTGTTGCGGAAGACTAGGAGACCCTATTCCAGTTTAGAAAGTCGATCTGACTAAGAATAGGATCCAGATATACACCTGTAATTTGTTGATCAATTGTATCGAAGGGATTTTCCTCTTTAAATAAGAGGAAATCACCATTCGAGGGGATCAGTTTTTTGATACTAAGAGAGTTTTACAGAGAAGGACGTACTTCAGTTCAGATTGTAATATGATACATTGATAGATGAATAAAAGACTGTTATGAGCATTTCTCTCTAGCCTTTTTGTTTCAGGGGAATCTTGTGAGAAGGGAGGGCCCGCCTTCTTCACAAGATTCACCCGTTAGTTTTATAGTGTGTTAGTGTGATTTCTGTTTATGCCTTGATTGAATTATGCTTTGCTGAAACACTACTGAACTCTGTCTTGTTAAAAACTCTGCTTTACTGAACGTTACATTGTTTTCATGTGGTTCATGCTTGGGTAATTGTTAATCATTTTAGTTAGCAATCCTGTGTGATGAATTTATGGAAGTTTGGTAATCAGAGACTGGTGCTGAAGGTTCCTGCTTAGGGAAGGAATTAGGGTCCTGTTCTCTGTTAGAAGTAGTCAGCCTTCAATTATTTTCATGAGTGTGCTAATTAGAGATTGGTGCTGAAGGTTCCTGCTTTGGGAAGGAATTAGGGTCCTGTTCTCTGTTAGAAATAGTTATCCTTTAATGCATTAATGAGTTCATGAAAGTGTGTTAATCAGAAACAAGGTGTTGAAGTTTCCTGCTTGGGAAATAGGGTCTTGTTCTCTGGTTACAGAATAGTTGGTCTTTCCTGTTGTAGTTGTTATTTTAATGTAATCCAAGATTCTTTAGATTAATTATCTCTTTAAGATCTGCAATAGGTAGGTTGCTTTCCTGTAATTCAAGTCATAACTTCAGTTTATTCAAGGCAAGTGTGATTAATGTAGTTTTTATTACAACTCTAGGTTGCTTTTGAGATTGAGCATATATAGTGCGTGGTTACCTTTGAAATAAATAGACTTCCCTGGGTTGAAAATTTATGTAGCACTTAATTGATCTGAAAATAGAAGGCTGACTTGTTATGCTATGCAAGCACCCCTACTTCATTAAAATAAACTTTACAGGACCTTGCCTTGAA